>PVKU01009502.1:0-61178 GCA_004027475.1 Anoura caudifer | reverse complement strand
AGAGCTGGATTTTCCCCAGGGCCCTGAGTAACTTCTCGGAGCTTATCATAGTTTACCGCTTTCTGGGCCGACTGATGCATGCCTGCTATTAAGCACTCAACCATCTGATCTCGGCGTCTCCACCCTGCCTGCCTGACTTGATAGTCCCAGTCTGGCTCTGTCTCAGGCACTGCTTCCGCCCCTACTGGCACACGAGGGTTGGTAGCATGGATCTGATCTGAATGAGTCCGGGCTGCGGTTCAGACACGATCTCGTTCATCCGGGTCATGGTGGAGGTTATTATAATATGTAAATCATGCCAGGTAAGGTCATAGGCCTGAACCAGGTATTGGAATTCTTTGATAAAGTTAGTGGGATTAGTGAAGGAGCCCAGACGTTTCTCAATAGAGGAAAGGTCAGTCAGGGAAAAGGGAACATGGACCCAAACAACACCCTCTGCCCCTGCCACCTCTCGAAGAGGGCATATGAGGAGGGATTCTGGGGATTCCAGATTCAGACGAGATCGAGTGTGTGAGCTGACAGGAGAGCAAAGGGGTTCAGGTGGGGGATCAGCACCTTGTTGTTCAGGAAGAGCAGAGGTCGGGGTGTTTGATGGAGGAAGAGGATGGGGGGAGAGAGGACAGATCTTCAGGGGGTTGGAGAAAGAGGAGAGTTCAGGAGCAGAAGGCTTAGGAGATCTGTGCTTAGGAGGGCATGGAGGTTCAGGATCACTTCTAGCCAGGAGAACCAGGGCCGTGGAACACTGAGCACAGAGTTTGGGACCGGAGATCAAGGCCCAGAATCCCTGGATGTAGGGAACCTCAGACCACTTGCCAGTCTGTCTACAGAAATTGTCTAAGTCAGTAAGGGTAATGAAATTGAAAGTGCCATCAGGAGGCCAGGTCTCGAGATTGTTGAGCTGATACAACGGCCAGGCCATGGTAGACAGGAAAATTAGTCGCTTTCTCTTCAGACCAGGGTCAATTTTGTCCAGATTTTTTAGTAGGCACCCTACAGGTGATTTAGGATCTGGTTTCGACTCCTGTCCTCCCATTTCTGACCCCGTGGTAATCAATAAACGCAGAATTGGCATCCCTCAACTCAATTTACTGATTTAGCAGGAAAATTGGGGTTTAGGCCCAGGACGTCTCCACTGGTACCTGAAATCCCCAGTGGAAGGAGAGCAGTCTCTCCTAGAAGGGTCACCCCAATACAGCTGCGATTTGCAGACGAGGGCCTGGAATCAGTGTCCGGGGGTCAGAAGCTGGAGGCTGTGACACTTACCCTGATTCTTCGGTCCGGGCCAGTTGAACAGCCTTGAGGTCTCCTCGGGGAATGGACAGAGAGGAGTGGTCTCAGCAGACGACAGCTCCTCCTGGGTTTTGGCACCAAATGAAAGGTTATTAGTATTCCGTCGAGGAAATAATGCCAATCAGCCACAAAATGGGGCAATACAGAGCTTTATTGGGGGTTGCGTACCCAGGCAAGGTTCTCCGTTCCACAGGTTGGGCGCCTGAGCCTAAGAGGGGAAAGAATTTTATACATGGGGTGGACGTATCATTGGTCAGTCCTCTTTAAGCGTGAGTTGCCATGGTTTTTCCCGCCGCTCCAGTCATCTTCATCTGACGTCAGCCAGTTTTTCACAGGCTTCAGCCCCTGGAGGCCATCTTATCTCACCACGCCCTACCTAACAGTAATGACCTAACAAAGTCATCCACAGAAGTGTCAGGGATGGGCATCAATCCTATATTTGGATGAGAAGAATTAAGGGAAACTGAAGTGCTGGAAACAACGTTTTACAATTTTTGAAGGGACTGTAATAGAACAAAACTAATAAACCAGATTACTTTGATTATCTTCAATAATAAATCAAAGATAAGAATCTTAGTTTCTTAAAATGTTTAAATTTATTCTGTCCTTGTGTTATTTGTCTATTCTTTATAATTATCTGATAGTATTTTTTTACACACAGTTTACTCATAACCAAATTGACCGAGCAGCAATAAAACTGATATTGATGGTTGTAATTTAAAAGACTACCAATATTTCATTCTCTTTTAATTATTATAAAGTTATTTGCCGAAGCCCTTGACATAACAGACAAAATGTATTACATAATAAATTTAGTACAATTAACTTTAAAGATGATGAAAATTAACAAAAATAGAATACTCAAAAATTTTGATCTTCCAAGGTGTTGATTCTACTGGAACTTTTGAGGTTTAAGAATGGGTTACATACCAAAGAAAACTTACATATATTTGCAATGACATCTTGACTGCTAGACTAAGTGATTTCATGAATCATATTTCTCCAAATTATTAGATGCTTATATATTAAGAGAAACAGAATACTGTAGTAAACACAAAATGTTATAGGGATCCAAAGGAGGAAGGTAACTAAGTCATTTGAGGGAATCAAACAGTGATATGTGAACAAGTTAGCATTAGAAATGTACCTTAAAGAACAAAAAAGTTTTTCTTATGAAATTAAGAATATCATTAAAACCACATGAACTTTTATTTGATATTTTGAAATGTTTTTTCTGATATTACCCTTTTTGGCTAGTTGGAGCTCTACCTTTGGCTAGCGAGGACACCTCATGTTGCTCTCACATCCTAGAACATTACCCAATCAGTCCTTCATGGCTTCCTTGATTTCCTAACAAGCTATCCAGGTTTATATCAAATATTCCTTTTCTACACTTGGAATCATAATGGGCAACATTAAAACATCTGAGATAGTAGAGAAAAGCTTTGGAAGGCTGAGCAAAGGACATGAGAAAAGGCATTAATAAATGTTGAGGGAGGAGTTAAGGTAGGAAAATGCTTCTGTAGGCCTAAGGAAGTAAAAAGTAGGTAGATTAAAGACAGAGCACAGTCAAGGGGAATTTTTTCTAAAAACTGTAGGCAATGAGAAATTATTTTATCATTATCATTTAACATTTTAAAATAAATGGATGGCTGATTGTATTTGAATTTTAAGAAGGCAGATTTAAAAATAGTATGTTACATGAGAAGAAACTGCAAAGAAGTTAATTACAAGGATATTACAATAAATACAATGAAAGCTGTTGAAAATTTCAGTAGAATCAGGCAAGACTGCATAGATATGACAACTGTATTAGAGATAAAATCCACAGTACTTGGCTACTGATTGGATATAGGAGTTTGGCAAAAACTTAGAATCAAAATGCTAATGAATTTTTGACACTTGGAAAAGTCTTTATACAGGTATAGAAAGGTTTATAAAAGCAATTGGATGTGTGGGAACACTAACATAGGAATACATTGAGATATATAGGCATCTAAATATAAATGTCGAGAAGACAATTGGAAACTTAATTATAAAGTTGAAGACAGAAAAGAGAAAGAGAAATTTGACAGTCTTTGATATTCAGATTGCTATATACTCATAGAAGGGCATATTATTTTAAAACAGGGTACAAAGAGAGGGAAAGATGGCTTATTAGAGAATCTTGCATAATCTTTATCACTTAGTGAGAGGAAGATTCTAAGGAGATGTTGAAGGGGGTGAAGAAAGAATTAATAGAGTTAACATAAATAAAGATAGCAAATTTGGCAGTATGCAAACTAAGAAATGAGAGGTTCTGAAGGATGAGGCAGTACTCAGTGGAAAGATTCAATAGGAGAAGAATTGAGAAAAAAAATTTTATTTTGCGATTGTGTACTCATTGGTACAATAAAGTGTCCAATACAGGTAAGAAACCTCAAATATGAGGCTAGCCAGGAATAAGTGGTACTTGTGTGAAGAGTCAAGAGGCTGAAGTCTGGTGATCCTTCGTAGCCAACAGTACTTGAGATAGGATGCATCTGTGATATTTTGTCATAAGAGAGCCAGTACCGAGCAATAACAACAGCCACAGTCTAGATCCAGGATATGAACATGTTGTCAAGTGCATAAACAAGTTTAGATATGGGAAGCTTCTCAAGGCAAGGAGTGCACAGGTTAACAAACTTCAAGAGATAAGACATATCCTTGCCAGGTGTCATGACTGAAAATTCTTTAGTTGCCCTTTAGTGTCACTTCTCAACAGGAGCTCCTGGTTAACAAGCACAATGCTAGAAGAGGTGGACAGGAGGTCTGCAGCAGGTCAGCGGATGAGACAAGTAAGTATTAGCAGGGCTGAATTCTTTTGCAAGACATTTTTCAGTGAAGGAAAGGAAAAGATAGTGGCTTCAGAATGAGGTAAGATCAAGGAAAGCTATATTTTATTAAATTATGGGGGTGTTGAAATTGTTTATAATCAGAGGAAAAAGATCTCTGGAAAACAAGGAGGATATGAAGATAGAAGCAAGGAATTAAGTTTGGAAAGAGACAAAAAAATAGCAAACAAAATTTAACGTGAAAACAATGAGAGGAAAGAAGAAGGTAAAATGAGGTAAGAGAAGGGAGGGGTACTGTATTTTTTGGACTGTAAGACACCCTTAGGTTTTAAAGGAGGAAATAGGAAAAAAGGTGTTGAAGCAAAAAATGTGGTAAAATACTTAATAACATAAATAACATAATATTTCACCAATGTAAATGTAAACAGAACTCAACTGCAGCATTAATAACCATTATTACTGACTTCAAGCTTTAAGTACAGAAACTTCTTTAATCATCAGGGAACCCCAAGAACTCCTCATCACTGCTGTCCACATTTATGAAGCTCAGTTCCTCAGAATCACTAGTATCACTGTCTTCACTCTGCTCATAGAGGATGTCATCTTCAGATCCATCTATGGCATTGCTGATACCACATGTTTTGAAGGACCTCACAATGGTTTCATCCTTAAGTGACACCATGAGGTTTTCACCCACTCATGAACTTGGGTAACAGTGGGCCTCTTCATTCGTCCAGTTGGTGTTAGACCATGATTTCCAGCAGCCATCCATTTGTTCCACTCTTCTCTCATGAAAATTTTAAATGGCTTGTTGATGGAAATGCCCAAAGGTTGCAATTGGCTGGTAAGCCCCCAGGAATTACAGCTAGATGGGTTTTCTCTTCTTTAAATCTCTTTTTTGTGGCTTCAGTGATATGTGCCCTAAACTGGTCAAGCACTAAAGAGCAGGTTTTTTTCAGAAGCCCTCCAGGACATTTGGACCACACTTTTTCTATTCATATCTTCATGCCACTTTTGTCCATCCATCCTTTGTGATGAACATGAACAATAACTCTTCTTGGGACTGCCTCTTTTGGCATGTTTTCTCTCTTGAAAATCAGCATTGGTGGCAGTTTGGTGCCATCTGCACAGCAGGATAACACAGCCATGTAATGGGTTTTATCATGCACTGAGGTTTTCACAGTTATGGTTTTGGCACTTTTCACATCAACAGCCTTGTTTGATGGAACATCGAAGGTTAACGGGACTTCATCCATATTCCCAATCTGGCTTATTTCAAGTCCGTTTTTCTTTCTTGCATCCAGTACAAATTTGTGAAAAGATGCAATCTTAGATTCATATTCTATAGGCATTTTTTGTGCAATCCTAGTTTTGGTGCTCATAGCAAGACCACATCCCATCATAAATCTGTGGCACCGTGATGGTGATCCAGTGAAGTCCTCAATGCCTTTCTCTGCAACAAGATGTTCAGCTTCATATGTGATCATTTTTGTAGACACTGAAAAGCCATTATTCCTGTGACATGTGATCCACTTTCATATCTACTTCTAATTGTGACCATTTTGCAGCATGCCCACAAAAACATTGTTTTGTTTCGTCTGTTTTTTGCAGCTGATCCTCCTGTTTCCTCCATTCCCATATCATTTTTTTTTTATCAGAGGTGGCCCAATGTGTCTCTCTGCTGCTTTGTTCCCATGTTCTCTGGCATACTTCACTACTTCCAGTTTAAAAGGGATTTTATGTGAAATCCTTTTCTGCTTTCACATCTTTTCACAATTAAAGTAGATTCAGCAGGAGACTACAGTAGGTATCATATATTTTTACAACAAAATACAGTAATTACAAAACTATCAGCACTGTGTCCTTCATAGTTATGGGGGCACTGTAGCTGAGAACATCAGTGGATGAGGCACTGTTATGGGGGGATCTGCTGCTGGAGGGCCACAGGTTGTGCAACACTCTTGTATGGGGACAGCAGTTTTGCACAACCTGTGTGGCTCTGCAGCTGGTGCCAAATTACAGCTCCCATCATCCCAAACTATTCAGCATGATGAGAGTTGTAGTTTTGCAACAGCTGCAGGGCCACACTGACAGGTAACCCTGCAGTGGATTTGCCTATGTTAATGTTAATAGGGGACACACTGGTCACGTGATGGAGGTACTAAGGACGCTGCAGGATTTCCTCTCCTAACATGTGCCTGCACTGCCTGTACCCTCCTCCCTAGCACTACAGTATGCCACAGTGGGGACTCCGCTCCTACATCCCTTCCTTCACACTGCTGGGACACCCACTCCTCCCAGCCCAGCGCCTGCAGCATCGCCTCACTCCTGCCGCTGCCAGCTTCCTGCAATGTCAACCCTGCTTCTGCCTCCTGTGACCCCGCTCCAATGCTGTCTTCCTCCCCCCTAAGCGAGCCAGGTAAGCTACATTTAGACTATAAGACACCCCCCTATTTCCTCCCAAATTTGGGGGGCATGAATCTTATAGTCTGGAAAATATGGTAAATATGTTTTGAATGAACTATAGTATAAAATCTAGTGACTAAATATGCACAAACTTGATGGACAAAAAATTGATATTAAAAATCTATACGGGAAAGAAAATATTGCACATTGATCCTGAATAGTCACAGCAATTTTGAGAGAGAAGAAAAAAGTAGGAGGGATCATAATACCTTACATCAAACTATTTTACAAGACCACTTTAATCAAAACAGTCTGGTACTGACATAAGAACAGACACATAGATGAATGGAACAAAATAGAGAGCCCAGAAATAAACCCATGTCTCTATGGTCAATTCATATTTGACAAAAGGGGCAGAAGCATAAAATCAAGTAAACATAGCCTCTTCAACAAATGGTGTTGGGAGATCTGGACAGCTACATGCAAAATAATGAAACTCAACCATCAACTTACACCATACACAAAAATAAACTCAAGTTGGATAAAAAATTTAAATATAAGCCATGACACCATGAAACTTCTAGAGGAGAACATAGGCAGGAAAATATCAGATATTCCACAAAGGAATATTTTCACTGATATGTCCCCTAGAGCAAGGGACACAAAGGAAAGAATAAACAAATGTCATCTCATCAAAACAAAAAGCTTCTGCATGGCTAAAGAAAACATCAGCAAAATGAAAAGGGAACCAACTGTATGGGAAAATGTACTTGCCAATGATACCTCAGACAAGGGTTTGATCTCCAAAATCTATAAAAAACTCACATGATTCCACTCCAGGAAGACAAATAATTTAATTAAAAAATGGGCAAAAGACCTGAACAGACACTTCTCCAAGGAGGACCTACAGAGGACCCAGAGACATATGGAAGGATGCTCAGCATCATTAGCCATCGGAGAGATGAAAATTAAAACCACAATGAGATACCACCTCACACCAGTCAGAATGGCCATCATAAACAAAGCAACAAACAACAAGTGCTGGCAAGGTTGTGGAGAAAAGGGAACTCTAGTGCACTGGTGGTGGGAATGCAGACTGACACAGCCGTTGTGGAAAACAGTATGGAATTTCCTCAGAAAACTGAAAATGGGACTGCCTTTTGACCCAGCAATTCCACTGCTAGGATTGTATCCTAAGAACCCTGATATACCAATTCAGAAGAACTTATGCACCCCAATATTCATAGCAGCACAATTTACAATAGCCAAGTGCTGGAAGCCCCCTAAGTGCCCATCAGTAAATGAGTGGATCAAAAAACTGGTACATTTACCCAATGGAATGCTATGCTGCTGAGAGAAAGAATAGGCTCCTATCCTTTACAATAGCATGGATGGAACTGGACAGCATTATGCTAAGTGCAGTAAGCCAGGAGGTTAAGACAAATACCATATGATCTCACCTATACGTGGAACCTAATCAACAAAACAAACAAGCAAGCAGAATATAACCAAAGACACTGAAATAAAAAACAAACTGACAGTAACCAGAGGGGGGAGAGGAGGAAGATAATGGGGGAAAGAAGGGGAAGGGCTTCAAGGAACAGGTATAAAGGACCATGGACAAAGCCAAAGGGGGGTAGGATTGAGGGTGGGAGATGGGGTTGGGTGGGGTGGGGGAAGGTGGCGACTGGCAAATGGAGACAACTGTACTTGAACAACAATTAAAAAATAAATAAAATGAGCATATCTTGTATGTTAAAAAAGCAGCAAATGGAAAGACTTAGTGCAAACCAATTTATTTTTCCAAGCATTAGGCATCAATTTCTCATTTGGTTTCTAAGATTCCACAGTGTTTATGATGACATAGGACCTGATTTATGAGTAGACTCAGTTTGTGTTAGTAGTATCAACTGGCAACTGGCTCAGATTGTAGATGATGGGGGTTTTGCAATGAGCCAGTGAAACTTTCTTATCCAATTTTCCTATTGAAAAAGGACATGAAATTTTCTGTGTAGTTGCCAAAATCTTTGGTACGCTCTATGGTCGTGAGAGAGAAAGAAAGGAACTTCCCTTGTTAAAGACTGAATATGAAAACTCACCTGAGGAACATGATGTCTTATCCACCAGGCTGTTTTTCACTGGGAACTAGAAAGTGGTCAGGATCCCACTTCCACTGCTCTTGTATGTGTCAACCAGAATCATCATTTAGCTGGTACACAATTCCCAGTTTAACTAATTAATTAAAAATATGCTTATTTTATGAATCATATACTTACTTCAGAGAAATCTTCCTGATTCATCCTTCTTGATGCTGGATTTAAACTTAACCATCTGAGAAATGGCTGTCTCCAAGGAGGTGGAAAAATTTACCTATCCAGTTAGAATGCATAGTTCATTTGGCAAGAATGTTAAGGCTAAGAAATATTCTCATGAACAAAAATTATCTTATATTTTTGTTAAATTTGACTTTCCATTTATCAGAGTTTCTGGAAGGGATAATCTGTTCTTATTGTTTCTTTCTCTGCTGGTGCAATTACATGCATTCCCAGAGCATTCTGAGTTCAAAATTACTCACTGGAAAGACAAAATTGGATAATTATCTTCAGCAGGTACTTAAAATTCATGGAAAAAGGTGATGACCTTGGACACCTTTTAAACTACCTGTAATCTATTGGCACTCAGAAAGGATATAAAAATAAAAGGCTGAATGGAGAAGGTTTCTCCCATTCACTGTGCTCATGCTTCTTTAACCAAGTTTAGCTGAAGCTGCTGGTGGGGTTAATTCTTTGACTGTTCTGTCAAATGCCAGGCTCCAGTACACATATTTGTGTATATATGAACAACTGTTTTTTAATAACCTGCCAAGAAGCTATAATCTTCCATTGTGGTTCCCCTGGGATTTAATTAGAATGGTTTTCCACAGCCTGACATGTTTATGAGGCATAGGTAAAGAGACAGTTCATAAAACTGTCAATTTTCTGAGAAATTAAAGAAAAATTGGGCTGCTTAGTGCTTTGGCAATTCTGCACTTCTTATACTAGTCTTGCAAACAATAAAATCAAAGGAAACATAACAAGATACTGATGCATTAGATATGGGCAGCTTAAAAATAATATACAAGGACATTTGTCAATTTGAATGCATAAAGAGGCAAGGGGAAAAAGCAGGACATAAAGTGGAGTATTCTGACTTACTTTGGGGTATTTGGGAATAAGGAGGTGAACACTGAGCAACAGTTTATTTGCATCTGGAAGATTTATAATTTTGCTGAATAGACAAGATCAATAAATGAATTCTCAGACAAAATCAATAGATGAATTCTCAGGAGGATGTAGAGTCTCCTGAGGGGAATGGTAAGGTGATAAGCAGTGCTTTCATTTGGGAATTCTTCATTTAAACGATCTTTTCTTCCTTAAGGTAAAAGTTATTAATCTAACATAGACATTGTATTGATACTCAAGTTTGTTGAAACAAATGAAGCAATTGTACCCTGATCAGGCCACTCTCTGAACAGTATCTTTAATATATGGGCTCACTGTCTTTTCCTGGCCCTATCTGTGTTGGCTGTTCATGATCATGTCACTGAATTTGCTCAGGTACTGCACCCGAATGGCAGTAGAAAACAGAGCACTGTGCTGTGTCACATCACCTAAAATATTAAACACAACCTAGGAATGTTCTTAAGATTACTGAAGGTAGAGCTAATATTCAGGAAGGGTCTACTTTTTCTCAGGGACAGTACTGGGCAATTTTTATACATTTATCCCTATAATTATTCCAACTACCCTCTGGAGTATGTATTGTTAATCTTATTTTGCACATGAGATCAAGGACACAGAGATGACAAACAACCTATTCAAGGTCATTTAGCCAGTGAGGGGCAGAGCTAGGATGAAGGAATCATTGTTAATATATTTTTTCATAACATCATGTTGCCTTTCAGGAAAAGTGTAAGGTGTAGGAATATGTACAAAATATCTAGGTTTATGAATAGAGGAAGTTCATCATCAAGTGCTGAGGAAATGGTAGTGGCTCAAGTAACAACAATAATTGCCCTGTCCTGGGTCTCCTGGGAGACTGGCCACATCCTGCATGCTAACTCAGTACAGGGCTGGATCAGTAAAAGGCAGAGCTTGGGAACTGGATATCAATCACTATCCTGTTCTCACCTCATCCCTTGAGAACTCCATCCGTACTATCTCCATAGTTTAGTTCATGTCCTAGGAGTTTTATGTATCCATCATCTATTTATTTGTTGACCTAGTGTTATTTTCCAGGCATTGTAAAAAGGACTTGGGGTTCAAAATGAACTAGAGGAAATTATGTTTGTACAAGGGGAAGTCATAAATTTTGGAATCAGATGGACTTGGATTCAAGATTTTGAGTCTGTTACTTAATAGCTATATGATGTTGGTCATCACTGGACTTCTATGTAATCCAGTTTCATTCCAGGAAAAATGCAAAAAAATACAGCTTATGTCAAAGTCAGATAGATGCTTAAAACTATTAGTTTTATCTTCCTTTCCAGTTCCTCAAGACCTTCTAAATTAATAGTAGATATAGGCATAATAGGAACGAAGGTAAGATTATATTAATTAATAAGTGCTTCACAGAAGTATAAACTGGACTTTATAGGGAAACGATGGATGGATTTTGCTTGGAGTGTTGGGGAAGTCTTCATAAAAGAGATGATATTATGGAGGCTAAGGAGAAGGAAGTTTAGGACTAAGCAAGGGAACATGGGCTATCCCCACATTCTTGAAACACTGTGTTTGTGCCCCTGCTAATACACTTGACCAGTGAGGAAGAGGTGACAAAATGGAGAAAGACCAGAAGTTCAACAGAGATTGGGTCTCAAGGTTAAAAGCTCTTTCACATTAACAATTATTCAACCAGAATAAAAATTCATTAAAAGAATTTTAATTTAAAAATTGAAAGAAAAGATTTGTTTAGCTTTATTATTCCTTCAGTAGACATATCTATAGGATAATAATAGTGTCATTCTGATCCACTTAAATAGTGTGTTTATGCCATGGACTCTGTAGGCAAAAACAAAACAAAAACCCAAACACTGTTCACTTCAAGTACAGGAAACATAAAATAGTGCTGACAAAAGATATAAAACCAATGAGGTAATTTAATTAATTCCAGAGTTAGTTCCCATGACAGAACATTATTGTGTTGTTGAGGAAAGAAATTTGGAAGAAAAAAGTTTATAGTAGAACTTGATCTTGATTTAAAAAGACATTGGAAATTTATACTGAATCAGACACTATGGGTTAATAAGTCCATAGTATAGTATTTCTAGCAACAACAATTTCTCATGACTTCACAAATTAAGAGACCTGCCAACATTGAAATTATCTCCAGAGTTAAATGGCTTATAATTATGCTGTATGTAAAACCGTAATTAATGCAATGTTGTACTGACAATTTGTAAAATTTTTTTATTATTGTTGTTCAGTTATAGTACTTCTGCCTTTTCCTCCATTGCTTTACCCTGCCCTGTCTGCTTCCCACTCCCTGCTCCCAAAGTCAATCACTCCCATTGTCCATGCCCATGAGTCCTGTATCCATGTTCCTTGACTTGCCCCTCCCCCTTCTTACCGCTGTCAATTTGCTCTTTATTTCTATGTCTCTGGTTCTATTTTTGTTGTTTGTGGGGGGAAGGGGGAATGTTTTTCAGGAACATGTATAAAGGATGCAGACACAAAACCAAAGGCAGGTAGGATCAAGGGTGAGAAGTGGGGATGGCTGGGGTGGGGGGAAGTGGTGGGGGAAAAATGGAGATAACTGTATTTGAACAACAATAAAAATGTGAAAAAATAAATAAAACTACTGGAAAATAAATAAGTGATGATGAAGAGGAAAATAAGATTGTTTTTTTATTGTTGTTCAAGTACAGTTGTCTCCATTTTCCCACCACCACTTTCCTCCACCCCACCCACCCCTGCCTTCAATCCTTCCCCCCTTGGGTTTGTCCGTGGGTCCTTTATACATGTTCCTTGATGACCCTTCCCTTTCAAAGTGTTGATATTAACTTATTTTATATGTATCATTTGCAGCAAGTATGGTATAGCAAAATTATCCTGATTTAAAAGGACAAATGATCTCACAGAATAATGACAATATTGTGAGTGCTGGGTATAAAGAGATCACCTATCTACATACGACAAAGAATCAAGTCCTTTTAACTGAAATATTTTGGCTTCAGTACATCACATGAAGTTCAGAGCAGTGATATCCTTTCTTATGATTTCTCAACAAATCATAACTTAATTCTGGATGTACATTTGTATTACCTGAGTACTATACAAGTGATTTATTTTCAGCTTTAAGTTTTATCATATTTTATTTTATTTTTATCCTTGGCCAAAAAAGTGAATTAGGTTTGTAATGTTTATAATTTATTCTGGCATGCAGATAATATAGAAATATACATTCAACTAGTGTTACTGTTCTAAGTTTATTTCAAACAGAAATTTATTTCCCCTCCAGAAAAATTATTTAGATCTTTAGAATTATTTTTTAGAAAAGATGAAAACCTGTTAAAAGTTTTAAACTGTTCATATCTTTAAATCTATTTTAAAAAGGAAAATAGTTCCAGAGACAAGTTCTTGCTTATCCTTAGACATACCTTTGACCCAATATATTATTATAATATACTAATATGTTGATCATTGTTTTATATTTTTAAGCAATGGTTGCATAAAATTGATATTAAATGTAACAATAAAATAATAGACCATAACTGCTAAAGACTAGAACTTAGCATCATGTAATAAATGATACTGTTCTTATTATTTTCATCCATTATACAAATTAGGTTAGTATATTTATTATAATAAAACTGTTAAAATAACCTTAGTATGTAGGAAGTGTACTTTTGGTGTATCCAATTAATATTTTTGTTGCTGATTTATTTTCTTTCTTAGAAGTGAAATAACGGGATTCATTTTGTCTGTATAATTTGTTTTCTCCTTTTTTTTCTGCATGTATAACCTTTCTATTTCTATTTCCCACAGAATACTGCATTTATTTTCATTATACACTTTGTTGTTTCCTTTAGATATTTTGATACTTTTTCCCCAAGTTTTCAAAATTATTATCAGTACTCCTAGGAAAAGTATAAGTCATTAGATACACATTTTGGTGATTTATCTTTTATAAACCACAAACCATCAGAGAAAGAATACCCAGGACATAATATTTTTATTTCAGCCCAATGTTTAATATTTTTATTTCTTGTGTTTTTATCATTTTTTCAAGTTATTATACTACTTATTTGTTTTTATGTATTCATAAAATAAAACCAGCTAAATAATGGATCAATCTCTCCATACACACACACACACACACACACACACACACACATCAGTGAAAATGAACATTTCCATACAGAAATAGAAAAAAAAAATAGCAAAGAATGGAAGTCAAGGAGAGTTGTGTTAGGGGTCACCAAAGTAATATAGAGAATTCATTCAGATCAAAGGAATTTGGGAGTTATTTGACAGTGTTTAATATAAAACAGCTGCTTTGGGAAGTCCTCTGTAATAATTTATTCCTCTTTTGACTTGCAGACTACTGAGCCATCTCCAAAGAATTCAGATTATTGAATGTGGCTATGATTTTCAGGTTTCCTTCACCTATTTAGTTCAGGAGATATTATGCAATGTGATGTGTCAGTGTTTGTATGATCAAAGTGTCAGTCTCTATAAGTGCTCCACTCCTGAATTCTGGGGTGAAATGCTGCAGAACACATTTTGGTGGAGCAGAAATAGCATTGCCTTTCCTGCATTTCCCATGGCTGTTGAAGATGGAAAGCAGTGAATTAAGAATCTCAGGTTGATCAGGCCATCTTCGCAGTGAGCTCTGCCTCAGGCGCCCTGGATATGCCACATGAAAACTATATTTTATTTGTTCTCAGATGTTTGCAGCTAAAGGGCCATGTTGTAGGGTTGAATCTCTGCCACAAAACCAACGTTACCAACTTCTAGTAACCATAAAAAATATCCATCAGAACTCGCTAGAATTTATTGCAAGCATGGCCTTGTTTCATGAGTTACTAGTAATGAGAAGCCTGGTTTTATCAACTAAGTAAAATAATAAATTCAAGTCATTATCTAATAGTAGACAAAAAATATTTACAGGATGAAAGAACTCTCTATCATCAAAAGGTGATTCTCAGAGAATATTTGTGAGAACTCCTACTAGATGTTATGAAAAATAAGAAAAAAAAAATGAAGTACTTTACAGTGAAAGTAATCACCGGCCTTCAAATTAATTATCAGAAAGTCCGAAATTCAAAAGGTAGGGGTTTATTCTCTGTCACTGACATCAGGGACTCAAACGTTACAGACTTGTAGGCAGAGAATTGCAGATCATCTGGTCAACCTCTCTTCCTCATTTACCTCCCTTTTCTTCAGAGACAAAGAGGTTAGGTGAATTGCTCAAAGCATTCACGCTTTTCATATTCCTTCTTTTTCCCTATGAAGTAGATGTGTGAGTATCCTTACACTTTCTTTTCTTTCCCATTTCAAGGAAGAAATGTGAAGGGCAAGGCTCACTCTCCCATGGAGCCCTGGCCCTATCCTCTCCTACTTACTTAGGCGTCTCCCTCTAACAATGACCTTTTTTCCTTTATTTAACTTCTCTTCTATTTCTCCTAAAAAATTAAATTGCAGTCCATTCAAATGTACCATCAGCTTTGTGATCTTTGGAAAATACTTTCAACATTTTATTATGGGAAATTTTATGCATATACAGAAGTGGAGAGAATAGAATAATGAGCCCCAATTATGCAACATGCAACTTCCACAATTACCTACTCATGGCCAATTTTGTTTCATTTATACTTCTACGTACTGCCTCCTGTCAGACTATTTTGAAACAATTCCCAGATATTATATTATCTCTAGTATTTATCACAAAAATAAGGGACTCTTATTAAACATAAAACATCATAGTCACACTATAAAATTAAGAATATGCTCTGATAGCCATTAAATATATAGCTATATTCAAATCGTCTCAGATAATTTTAGAGTGTTTCAATCAAGATTCAAATAATATTATACTGTGCAGTTATTTAATATATCTCTTAAGTCTCTTCTTTTCTGTCTCTTTCCCTCTCTCTCTGCAATTAATTTTATTTAAAATTTGAATAATTTTTTTTTAAATTTGTATAATTTTTATGTGGAGTTTCTCATAGTCTGAATTTCTCCAATTGTATCTTATGATGTCATTTAGCAGAATCTGAGCCATATGCTTCCTACAAATTGGTAGTTGAATCTATAAGCTTGAGCAGGATCAAGTTTTATATTTTTGCAAGAAATACCATTAAAAAGTCTTTTTTAATTAGAAGGAGATAATATCTGGTTGTCTCTTGTGTGGTATTACAGTCATTTGATGAGATCTGGCATTATACCACTAGGTATACATATGGGGGGGAGTGACCTGTTGTAAGGTGCAGGATATATGGGGTGCATTGATTACAGTAATTTGAGTCCTAAAGAAGATTTAAAAACAATAATAAAACCAGATAAAACTGGCATGCATTTTATTATTACTAAGGCCACCAATTCTAAATAATATCTCTGATGAAAAAATCTTTTGTTTGATTAAGTGCTAAACAATTGCTGTGGGTAATGGTGATTTTTAATAATATATATGTAAGCTTTCAATCAGTATGTTTTTATTACCTATCCTTTTATAAACATTTTCTTCTATGTGGAAGTTAGTTAGGAGAAGTCTAGTTCCATATTTGGTCTTGACACATGAGGTCTTGGAAAAATGTTTTCATTCTGAGAATAAATTTACAATGTTTGGATTCACTAGGGTTTGTTTTGGGTGTAATACTCATTGGGCTACATAGTCCTGTGTTTAATTGGAAATTAATAATGATATCATAGTCAGTGTAAAGAGGAATACACAGAATGTGAGTTCCTATAATTCTGAAAAGATCACTTGGTGTGACCACTTGAAATTATTTGTTCTTAAAATTTAAAAGACTGAAATAAGATGTGAATTGCAAGGTGTAATAGGTTTGTTCAGTATGTGCAAGTTTTAGTCAACACATAAAAGTTTACTGTATTTGATTTACCATTTAAAATTGAATTTATTCTTTTTATAATGTTCTTTTAAAACTAAAGAATATGTTTGGATAGAAGAGCAGGATAAACATGATTATTTCTATTTATTTATTAGTTTTTAAGTAATGAATTTGTTCCCTATAATCCTCCAAATATAAGAAATCAGTTTTTTTGTCATTATAGACTCATTGATTTAAATATATTTGATGTGTTTTGCAACACATTAAATTATTGCAATCAATTGCAATTATTATCCTTATTGATGCCTCAAATGCCCATCTTTGTCTAGTACAGGAGTACTGTACTAGACAAAGATGCCCTCTTCAGGTTAGTTCCTGTGTTCTTTTGATACAGTCTTAAAAATTTTTGTTTGCTTTCTTGCTTTTTGGTATAACAAGATGTTTCAGTCTCATTTTGCACATTTTCCCCCCAGGCTTGGCATCAGTCATTTCTCCAAAGAACACTGGTTTCCTTTAGTGTGAAATAGTGGATACTTATGGCTAGTATGTTGGTAATGGTTTCAAGGCATTTTCAGTGGACAGTGTTCATGTTAAAAAAAATGGTAAGCTCTGGCCAGGTGGCTCAGTTGGTTAGAGCATCATCCTGTACATCAAGAGGCTGTGGTTTTGGTCAGTGGTCATGGCACACACCTAGGCTGTGGGTACCACCCTCGGTTAGGGCACATACAGGAGGCAACCGATCAATGTTTCTCTCTATCTTCCTTCTCCTCTGTCTAAAACCAATAAACACATCCTCAGGTGAGGATTAAAAAATTAAACAAGAAGAAGGCAAAGTGATCAATAAGTTCCTACTGATATTTCCAAATCAAATTCAAGACTTCAGGATTTTTACTTGTCTTCATCAGTATATCTCTAACTCACAATGAAAATTCTAGTTTTCAATAATGCCAACATAATACTGATTTGCTTTATAATTCATGCATAATAGTCTCAGAATAAAAATACAAATATTACTACCCACAATATGATTTAAAAAGCTGAGGACTTTTTCATGATTATTTTTTTATAGGGTGCCTTCTGCTAGGAATGTTCAGTCACATTACTATGTTTTAAAAACACTTGAAAAACTTTCCCTTTTTCTAAGTCTGTCAGCTTGATGTATATTTATTCAATTGTTTCATTTGACTATAGATTAGATTTCTTTTTAATATTTAACTTTGGTTTATGTTTATGCAAACTATTTACATAGTTCCAAAATAAATTCTACAGAAAAAGGTATATTAAAAAAGCTTTTACTTTTCTCTCCTTCATCTCTCACCAGGTGTCTTTCAAAAAAATCTGGTTTATTCCTCCTTTTTTAGTATAAGCAAAGTTTTGTTTATGCTTCCATTTTTAATATTTACAATATAAATAATAGTATATGACACACACGTTTCTATACCTTGGGCATGTTTCTTAAGATATTATGTTGTATTAGATCATTGCCAATGGAGGGGTGATGATACCTATCTTAATTCAGAGTACATTGAATAAAATAATATGTATAAAGTGCTCAATACAATTCCTGGTACATAGTAGGCACACATTAATTGTTGTTTTTCTCTTCTCTCAGACTTCTATCAACAAAAATCTTCCCTAAACCTGAAGGACCTCCTCCATGAAGCCTGCTCTGCCTACAAATTCTGTGAAAGGGTCAACCACATTTTTCAACTCCAGTAATTCTCACTAATGATTCCTCTTACAATAAATGAAAAATAATGAAGTCTTCCTGAAAATCTAATTAAGAACACAAAAAACAATTATTAAACTCACCTTAGTGTGCCTTTTAGTTTATTTTAGCTTCTCTGAACATGTCTGTATACAAACTGGAGTGAAATATTTTTGAACATCAGAACTTGTTTTTAACTTAAAGCATTCAAAAGATCAAGGATTCTAATGTGGGCACCATAAACTTCCTAAGAGGTTAAAAGTTGAAATGGGAGCTAGTCTCATAACATTCTGGGTCATAGCACTATAAGTAGGATTTATTTATTTATAGAGTTTGGTGTATAAATTCTTCCAAATCATGAAGCAGGTGGGAGGATAGATAATTTTTTAAAGGTTTTGGTGAGTGTAACTGGAACTACTATCTCTTAATTAGTCTACTTTTTTATTTGTTTATTTTATTTTATTTTATTTTATTTTATTTTATTTTATTTTATTTTATTTGTATTTGTTGATTTTAGAGAGACAGAGGAAGGGAAGAGAGAGAGAGAGGGAGGGAGAGAAAGAGAGAGAGAGAGAGAGATCGATTTGTTGTTCCACTTATTGATGCATTAATTTGTTGCTTCTTGTATTTGCCCTGACCAGAGTTTAAACCCTCAACCTTGTGGTATTGAAATGATGCTGTCATCAATTGAGCTACACATCCAGGGCTAGTCTATCTTTTTTTTTTCTTTCTTTTTTTTTTTTTAAGATAGAGGCAGTGAGATCCTACTTTGCATAGGTATTGTAACAACTGACATTATATCTACTCATCATCTGATAGCCCATCACTTCTACAAAGCTGCATTTGATGATAACTCCAGGCAAAGAATAATCTGTCCTTGGCAATGGTAGCTAATTGTTCAATGGGTGCCATCATTGCTCAGGAGGGCATGATATAATAATATTAAGCTGAACTTTTTACACTATGTGTTCAAGTAACTGCTGAGAAGCCCATACATTTGTCAATACATTCAGTGCTTGCAGGAGACAAAACCAGGTATGTATCCCTTGGTAAGCCACCCAAACTATTCTTGACACTGGGTAACTTTATCACCTTGAGATTTAATGTTCCTCTCTGGAAAATGAAGCTGTTGTGCAAAGTAAGTGAAATTTCTTCCAGTGTTAAAATTCTATGACTCTGGATCTAGCATGAACTTAATAAACACACTCTCATTTTACTCACAAGATTACTTTTATTTCACATTTATTTATATGTATTTTCATGTTTTGAAAGGAACTTCAAGGGTACAAGTAGGTTAATATTTATATTATTTTATCCTAGTGTGTTTGGAAAGAGAAATCTGGAAAAAATAATGGACATAAATGTGAGTATAAAATTTGAATTTTATTGGTTTTCATGATGGATTTGAATACTTTGGAGCTCTTAAATATTCAAACCCATGAAGTTCCTCTTTTACATGAGGATATTGAAATATTCTGAAATCATATAGAAAATATTGTATAGGAAGATAAAACTGAAAACATCAATTGAGCACTTACATGCTGAATGCTTTCAAATAGTTTCTCTCATTCAAACCTTACTCAAATTCTGTTATGTATTACATTCTTGTTAGTAACCTGAAGCTCAGATACATTAATTACTTAGCCCCCAAAACAACTGCATATATGGAATATTGGTAAAAATTGCACTTCATAGGGCTGTTATGACTTAATACAACATTTTTAAGTGCATAGGGAGTGCTCATATTCAATATGGATTAAAATGGTGACCTCCTCCTCTTCTCCTTCTCCTTTTTTTTGAGTGCCCATTATCTTTACCTTGTGATGACCAGTTTAGTGATCCCATCTTAAGACATACACTGTTATTACCTAGGTGTGTGGTGGAGGGTAAACTACTTTATCTCCTTACTCTCTGTGCCCCAGTTTTTTCATCTATAATGTAAGTATGAACAGAGTATTTCTAAGTTGTTTTTGAGGATTAAATGAGTTCTTAAATGTAAAATCTTAGAAAAAAACACTTGACATATGATGCACACAATAAATACTATTTCTGTTTATGTATTTCTCTTTTTCTACATTAATTTTGCAGAAATAACTATTCAAAAGCTACTATTTATGGTGTTATTATAAAACAGTAGAATCATGCTAATTAGGAAAATAGAAAATACTGATAACATGTATTTTATTAGTTGAATTCTCTGATGTGATGGAGCAGAGAATGACCTCTCTTGTTGCCTTTATACCTTAGAAGATTGAAGTCAGTTTGTTTGAATCATGGTTTTATAAAGCAATTCCTGTGAAAGCTAGTTAAAATGAAGAGGAGAGAGGAAATTCCAAAACAAGGTCCACTCTTTCATTTCCTCTTTTTCTACATTGAAATGAGGAGACACTTAATTGAAATGTGATAATTTCACTAATCCACCCATTAGTTCATCTATTGGTCCATCCATCAATCCATCCATTCACTCAACCATCAATACATCCATTCATTCAACCATCCATCAATCCATTTATTCCATTATTCAGTCACCAGGCACTCAGAATTGCTCCACACAGTGAAAAGAAGATCATCTAGAATCACATATCTATACTGAAAAGACATTTTGTCTTTTGCTAGCTGTGTGATCTTGGAAAATTTACTTAACCCCTCTGAGCCTCAGTATTCTCAAGTGAACAATCAGATTGATAATACTTTATTTTAGGTTAGTTGAACACAAATGTATGGAGGACAACAAATTTATTTTCCTTCCAGAATAAGGTGTTAGCATAGTCAAACACAAAGTTGTCTGGATCACTATTTAGCTCCTTATGGCTTGGCTCACAACTTTGCCCTGCCCAAAGTAAGAACATCACAGAATACAGAGCTGGAAAAGGCCTTAGATCTTAACCTGCCCAAATTTCTTATTTAATACATGAGAACATTTTGGTCCAGACACAGTAAAATAGACTTGCCTTAAAATCAAATCTACTAAACTATAATGTGTTATATTGTTTGTACTTTTACTTTTCAATTTATCCTTTCCTTCTTACTTTACAATAAAAATGAGTTACCCTCACTTATCTATCTTTAGAAAATTACTTTCCTTTGACATTCAATATTCAAAAAACATATATTTTTCCTAACTCACTTTATTTTTCTTACAGTATATTTTAGGATATTGAAAATATCTCATTTTTATAAATAAACCAACACATTTAAAGAAATGTCAATCTAAATCTCCAAAATACACTTTATGAAACTTTATAAGTAAATCGTAAGTGATATATGGGAGAAAGAATGCATAGAAATATGCAAGGAAAATTTTAAAAGAGGAGTGAAACTTT
This sequence comes from Anoura caudifer, assembly GCA_004027475.1. NCBI lineage: Eukaryota > Metazoa > Chordata > Mammalia > Chiroptera > Phyllostomidae > Anoura > Anoura caudifer. The sequence goes on along the minus strand of PVKU01009502.1, from coordinate 39,584 downwards.
TTCTACACACACAATATGTATATATAATATAAGACCATAGAAAATAAAATTATGTCATTTTTCCATGGAAATGGAACAATAAGCAGATCAACATAATAAAGCAGATTCCAGAAAAAAAGTATGACTGCTAAAAAATTGCTTTTTAAATCAGTGGGAAAAAAGTCTTCTAGTAATAGATATTGGGATTATTGGATACACCAGTGGATAAAAATTTACAACCCTATCCTACACACAACCTACACAAAAAGAAAGCCAATACACTGTTAAAAATAAAGAATAAAGCAAAAGTTGGTCCTATACATATGTGATGAATATTGTAATCCTTCCTGCATTTAAAATAGCATATATGTTTATGTGTGTGCATGTGTGTAATGGCAAGGAAGGAAATCATCAGGATGAAGGGAAGAAGTTAAGAGTAATTTTTATTCTTTTTACTCTCTATGGATCTCAATTTTTAATATTAAATTTTTTTCTATTATTTTTGTAATTACATAAGAAACAGTCCAATATACACAAACATCCGACTGAACTGCACACTTTCTAAAAAATTTTGGCAAATTGTATGTTTATGCATTTTGTAAACCAAATCACATTTTAAATTAATTATGGGATTTTTTTTGTTTTGGCAAGTGGTTCCTTTCCAAAAAAGTAGAAAGCACCCCTCTTATCTCTCTAATACTCAGGTGTAGGTTTTGGTACATCTGATTTTCTTTAATTGTGCTTATTTCTATGTACTCTTGACAGCTGGGTGATCTGATTTAGATTAACCATGTCATGCTGATTTCTGAAAGATGAGGTCTATCATGGACTCTGTTACCTGCTTCTACTTAAGCTTTTGTTGAAGAAAGTTTTCTGTAGCTGAAATAAAGTTTGAAGGCTTGAAGACTTAGTGGAGCAAGAAATAATGAAATTCTGATGCATAAATACATTTATTTTCTGTCATGTTGTGGGGATAGGTTAAGTAAATACAATAATTAAAAATAATATAAAACACTTACATGTGGAAGACTTAATCCTCAAAATTACATTGTGAAGTTGCCTTAGTCATATAGAAACTATAGTACAAAGACATTGGTACATTGCTCAAATTCATAGAGCTAGTAAGTATAGATACCAGGATTATAGCCCAGGCAATCTCATTCCTGAGTTTACTCTCTAATTATAGTCAATAATGCAATAAATATTCTTATATATGTTTTTTATATCAATGTCCAAGGCTTCATTCAGTGTGGAAATCTTGGTCCTAATGCTGGTTCAAAACCTGGGGAATTTCCATGGTGAAATTTGAAACTGGTCCTTAGACAAGGAGGGCAAGGAGAGACCTAAGAAACAGGCAGACCACTCCAGTTTGGTAGCTGGCAGTTTCAAAAACAAGGGAATTCACATACAAGGCTTGTAAACTGGGACCACTCTAAGGCAAGTAGATCTCTGCACCCATACACCAGAATCTTTAGAGTTTATTATATAGAGATCTTAACAGAGTTCAGTCATATATTTAGTCCAGATGTTTTTAATAACATATTACTCTCTCAAGGCTGTGTCTTTGAAATGGTTCCTAATGCAGAAATGTGGTGGAAAGTATATTCTAATAATAGGGGAGAGGTGAGGATCCACCTATTGACCAGGTTAGGCTCAAAGGTCAACGGCAAGTCATATCCTCTTGATAACCTCCTCCAACACATGGGTTACACCTTTTTGCAACTGTCCTATTTTTCTCCATATTCTAACACTTTAGAACAACTTCTAATATTGGTCATCTGATTAGTGTGGGAAGGTGTTTTTAATTTTCATGTCAGAACTAGAGAGAGTGAAATGTTTCTATTGGGTTTTTTTCTTCAGATTTGTAATTCATTTTTATATTTGGAATACTAAACCAGATATTCCATGTCAATATTGCTGGACTCTGTTCTATTCCTCTGGTCTATTTCGCTAGCCCTACACCAGCACATATTTTCATAGTTATGTGAGCTTTATTTTCTTCCTCCCCTTCCTTTCCTCTTTCTCCTTATCCATCTCCTGGAATATCTTTTATCTGATAGGTCAAATCCCTCACCACTTTCCTCTTCAAAATAGAATTGACCATTGGCAGTCTTTTAGTTCTTTCACATAAACATTAAGAAAGAGTTATCAAGTTGCAGAAGATAAATTTGTTGCATTGAGTATATAAATTAATTTAGGAGAATGGATATATTAGTTCTATCCATTGCACTTTAAGCAAATGTTGAAAGCTCTAATTAAATTCGTTGCTGTATTTTACTAGTTGGTGGATTTTACTGGTTTTTCGGGGTCTGGTTGCCAAAATGTTAACAACTTCTAAAGTGAATATCTATGGGCATGGCCTCTGTCAGATGTCAAGTGCTGTGGCTGAAGTTTTAAAAAAAAGTACTGTTATTTTAACAAATATTAAGGTATTTTTAATTGATGCTATTGTTGGAATTTCTCTAGAAGAATATAAATGTTGTAGATACTAGGAAAACGCATTTGGACACTGAAAATTACCATCATTTTAACCCAAGACCAGGTGCTTGGGATTATCTAAGCTCTTTGGCACTGATTTGTACACCTCTGGGTACTCTTGAGCCAAGGCTCTGAGGGCTGGAGCCAGGAGTTGCAATGCATATTTTAAGCATTTGTTGACATTGAATGATTCCAACTTAGTAGTTAGAATTACATTTTGTTATATATATTTCAAATTTATTTAGGTTTAATCTATAGCTGAAGGTTATGACAATTCAAGTGAATATCATCTCAGATTAACAGGCTGAAAAATCACACAGAAACACCATGGGTTTGTATAGCTTGGCTCTGCTGCCTTCAAAATCTGTGTAGAGAAGAAAACAAAATTCTAAGGTTTGATCCTTTTTTTCTGACTTAATGAACATCCTGCTGTTGGAAAAACAATGTCAATTATTTAGATTATAAATATCACTACTCCTTTTAAAATTTATCTTGGACCATGACTTTAAAAAATAGTTTTTACCACATGCCAAATACTGTATTTGGCCATTTCATATCAATTACCTTATTTATTCTTCACAGAAATCTTGCATATTAGGAATCTATCTCCAATTTGCGGATGAAGAAACTGAGGTTTAGAAAAGTTTTCTAAGTTCTGTAGCTAGAAGCAACAAAATTGGGTCTCAAATACAGTTCTGTTCAATTCAGATCTGTGTTATTTCATAACATCCCATTTGTTCTTCCTTTGGCTTAGGAGTTGAATGGTATAAAACAACAAAAATTGATGAATGTCAGATGCTGATTCTTGAATAAGTAATAACTTCTAAAATGTAAGAGCCCTTTCTTTTAGCTAGCCATTGATGGTCCTATGCAATGTTTATTACTCTGTGAATTTTGTTATTTAATTTGTTGAGAAACATAAATGATATGCTAATAAAGACAACGGTGTCACATGATTAGACAATACTAATGTTAGCTGCACTTGGAGGAGACCTCATTTCTCTAAACATTACAGATTTAGTTGCCTGTTTTAGAAGCTTTATAAAATTCTAACTTTTAGAACTGTTGTCCTTTATTTTTTTAAAGATTTTATTTGTTTATTTTTTAGAGAGGGGAAGAGAAGGAGAAAGAGAGGGAGAGAAACATTGATGTGTGGTTGCCTCTAAGATTCCTACCGGGGACCTGGCCTGAAACCCAGGCATATGCCCTGACTGGGAATTGAATTGGTGACCCTTTGGTTCACAGGCTGGTGCTCAATCTACTGAGCCACACCAGTCAGAGCCAGTACTCTTGTCCTTTAGACACAGGTGATAAGCTCTAAATATTGGGTGGACAAAAGAAGGTTTACAGTTGTTTGTAAGGTGAATAATACAATAATTAATAAATAATAACGAGAATAAACTTTGTGTTTTGCATATTCGTAACTGTAAACCTACTTTTGCCACACTGTGTGTAGGCAGATTAACCATGCACCGGGTTGATGCTGTCAAACAGGAATCCTTCCATTAGGCTTTTCACTTCATATCTTATTTGACCTTGAAGAATGAATAGATTTGAAAATGAGATATTTTTGAGATAGGATAGTCATAATTTCTGTGTTTACTTCTAAATTTTAAAATAAAGTCTATAGCACCAAGAGATTTAAACCTGGTTCATCACATTTTGGTAGTAGAAGAGTGCAATTAAAAGACCAATGGTCTTTTGAAAATTGATATGGCACTAAAGTGAAAGAACCAGAGGAAAGGTTGGAAAGGATGGTGTCAATTTGTGAGGCTTAAAGAACAACCTTTCTTTTCATATAGAAACTTGTGTGTGGTTGACTGTAAAGAATAATACCTGAGAAGAAAGGAAGGCCCAGTAAATCCATGCTGACATCTTCTGTATCCAGCTACACAGGCTAAGGGACTAGGGTCACTGTAATGCGCATTATTGTCCAATTTGCAATTTCATTTTCACTTCTCAAGTACAAATTGATAAATAAAATGTCAAGGTCCAGTCTAAGAAGTATGTCTTGTAGTCAAAAAAGAGCTGCGCTGGGAATTGGTGACAGAAAAGCTTTCTGGACTCTGTGACTTGGTGTGTGATGTGGGCACTCCTATGCCTTGGTTTTGTCTGTGTTGTTTTTATGTAAGACCCCTTATGAAATTGATTTACATTCCATAACTTGTCCATTCATGTTTTCTCTAAGGATTTCTCCAACTCCAAATTCTGCGGTTCTGGGTGGGACTGGTCAGTAGGGTACCAGAAATAAGAAATGAATGGCCCTAACTCCTAGTTCCAAATTGGAAAACCATTAACAATTTTTCTCTAAGTGTTATGTATCTTGGAAACTCTAAAAAGAATAATTGGCTCTCTCTCTTCCCTGCAACAAAGGGAAGGTTTTAATGCACTTTGGATATAAACACCAAATACTAAGTATCTGGGTTCAAGTTTGGCTTCTGTCACATACATATGACTTTAGACAAATCATTTAATGTCTCTGTATTTGGTTTCTGTCTGGAAGTTGAAGGGATCATATTATGTGACTTAAACTCAATATCTAAAATCTAAAAAATACATACATAAAAAAATCTCAGTTATTTTGTATGAATGGCAGAGAAAAGTTGGGCAGACAGTAGAGTTATCTAATGAGATGGATGAAAGGACTTTCTATATTTAGAAAAACAAGAAATGTTGGAGGTTATAACAAAAGCAAGTTGTCAGATAATTTCCCATATGCTGTGGCATCACTCTTTGAGCCCCCCTCAGACTTCAAACATATATCTGAAGTTCTTAAGAGTGTGTGTGTGATATTACACACAATTTTTTTCAAAAGCTTTTTAATTTTATTGCTTAGATTTGCTGGTGCATTTTAAATATGTATACTTCATATGGAAATTATTTAAAATCATAGGGTAGACCCTTGTCATCCTAAAATAGTCTGTAGCTCTGCTTGGAAGCTCGGGTATGGATTATATGAGTCCTTTGAGCCCCTGCAAGTCCCAGTAGTATATGGGTAATTGGTTTTAATAGTGCTTGGATAGCACACGGTTTGAATATAGACTAGGCTGAATTTGACCCTAGGAAGACAGACATAATGTTAATTTTTTTAAAAATAAGAGCACGTGAAAAAATCCAGAAATAGATTTAGAGTTACTATAAACAAGGCAGAGAGAGGCTTACTCATCACAGAGAAAAGTCAGGCTCATTAAAAGGTAATTATTACCTCTGACATACAAAACTGCGTTCTGCTTTAAATTAAGGTTCTTAACGAGGCATTTCATTGTATGTCCTTAAATGAGGGATTTAAGGAGACAGACTTTCTTCCAAAGTCAGAGTAAATGGGAATTCTATGTTAAAGAGTTTTAGTAGAGGAGAATATTTCAGGAAATAATAATTCAGAAATATTAAATATACATATATGCAAACAATTTTAGAACAGATTGCTAGTGTGCTGAATGCCCATTCAAGCCATGTGCTTATAAGATGTAAACTTTACCACGTGCTAATGATATGCTAATGATATTTATGTTAGGCAGATAAAAACACTCCCTTTGTTCCTTTTCTGTTAAAGTATTGAATCAGCTTGAATAAGCAGTTTTATGGGAAAGTTGTAAATGTTTATTTTTTTCCAAATTTTTATTAGTTTCTGTTTATTTCAGTTATCTTGCTCAATAAACATTTTTCTTTGTTTTCCCCCCTTTGTGTTCTGTATTGCTTCTAGGAATCAGGATGGACTGCATTTTATTTCCAATCTTAACATAGTGTAATCTTTTCACAAGATAAGAATTTGTCTTAGCCACCTAAAATAAACTGTACCTGTCTCTTAAGCAGTCCCTTTATCAAAAAATCTATGTTGAGCATCAATAACAAGAAAATAAATTGCTTTTCAGTTGAATACATTTATTTTAAAAAAGATATATTTTCTGGCTCTGCTTTTCAAAATTTAAAAATACCTCACCAAACCACAGTGCTATTATAAGAAGTGGAATGGGGTGTTGCTCAAATCTAAAGTTTGCATTCTACTCTTCCCAAGCATATAGCTAAATTCTGGAAAACCTGTAGCCCATTAATGTGATTTCCCTAAGGATTTTTACATGTTCCATCTAAGAGTAAGTGATAGTATAGCAATTTTGTAACCTAATTTTCTCTATCAGAAAAGTGGCAATGTTACCAAGCACCCAGGAGATATACTAGTCCAAGATAGAATCCATGATCTGTACCTACCATAGAGAGAAAAAGTCTAAATCTTTCTAAACTTCAGCATCCAGGAGCATTTGATTGGGACCCATATTACTACCTGGTTAAAATCCATTTCCACTTAAATTACAAAGTCCTATTGTTATTCACACATACCTCACCATGGGACTTTTAAAGTTGGTTCATGTCCTTGGTAAGTATTCCAAATGTTCACCAAAGTCAAATATCTTGTGACATGAACTGTTATGTCAGTGTTTGAAGCTGACCTAGGAATAGTCAGATTCTATCATAATGTCATGCTTAACATATGTTTAGTATGTTTTTAAAATGAATACAGCCCTGATTGGTGTGGCACAGTGGATTGAGCACTGGCCGATGAACTGAAGCATCGTTGGTTTGATTCCCAGTCTGGGCACATGCCTGGGTCACAGGCCAGGTCCCCAGTTGGGGGCTTGTGAGAGGCCATTCAAATACATTGATGTTTATCTTCCTCTCTTTCACTCTCCCTTCCCTTCTATCAAAAAATAAATAAAATCTTTAAAAACATAAAAATAAAATAAATACATCATTTTCTGGTGTTTCTTTATGCATTATCATTCCAATCTGGACAATTGGTATAGTCTTTATTATTTGTTATATTTCCCTTTTGCATTATTTGTAGATTATAGGAGAGATGTCCTATCATTGGCTGTTTCAATTAACCCAGTTCCTCTCTATACATTGCACATCATTTCAAATACAAATTCAAGATATAAAATTTGTACTAAATGTTATAATTATCAGGAAATTTGTAGTAGTATAGTTGTGATGAAAATATTCAGAACATTTTAAAAATACAAATAAATTCATATGCCCACTATCTATGTCCAGTATCTCAGTTATTTAATTTTTAATTGAAATTTTAGTTCTATTCACATATAATCTATTAATTTAAAGGGACTCATTACATTAATCAATTGCCACAGCTTCAGTTCTCAATTTTGTGTGGGCACCTAGAGACCACAACTGCAATGAGAGCGTGCCTCAGATACATACCTTCGATCCTTATTTCCTTTGAGGAAATCTGGGCCATTGGTAGTGGTTTGAATCAAGTCATTAGTAACTGTAGCATGATGTTCCTTCTGCTCCAGTAGCAGAAGCCATGGAAGGAATTTTGCCATCACATATTTCATGCCAAGATCCTGCATCAAAATCTTAGGTGTGGTAGTTTTTGGAATCCCAAGATTAGCTTCTAGTTCTCACACTGTCAGTCACCAATCTTTATTGATTGCAGCCTATACACATTCAACATTCTCAGGTGTTCTGTTTGTTGCAGGCTTTCCAGAATGTGGCTCACTTTCAACAGATTCTTGGCCATCTTTGAAGTCTTTGTGCCATACTTTATTTGCATTGCACTTATTGCATTGTCGCTGAAAGCCTTCTGAATTCATTCAAATAGTTTTCACTCAGGAATGTTTAAGCTTAATGCAAAATTTGATGCAGATTTGTTGCTTTATTTAGTCAGTCATTTTGAATGTGATGGCCACACAGCACACATGCTTATTCAATGGAATCTACTGCTCTGACTGACTACTACAGTGAAGTTGTCATTGTTCACACATGAGCATTCCAGTCCAGTCTCCTTGACTGCCAGGTTACATCAATGTTGCACACACCAATCTCATCATATTAATAATAGCTGGACTCTTTCCAGACAGACCTCATATACATTCTCTCATGTCACAGTTTTATATTTAAATCATTGTTGCCTTACTGTATACTCATGCATGCTAACTTTTGCTTTATCCTTTCCAAAAACTATAACAGAAAAGAGTGAAAACAGAGTAAAAACTAAGTGAAATTCCACTACCATGAGATATTTCAATATTTTACAAACTGTGAATTTGTACATTTCCCTATGTATGTACACATATAATTTCATATGCATTGAATATTATTTAAAGTGTTCATATATTTAAAAATCATGCTTGTAATTTTCAAAGACATTGTAAAAAATTTTTAAAAATGAGGAATCAAACTGTATTGAGTTAAGTCAAAGTTCCTTCCATTGGGTCACCACCCCAATGGAAGTTTGATGTGGCTCCTTCTGAACTTTTCTCCACACTAATGCATATCTAAATACAAACATCTAAATGTCTAAATATAAAATTTTAATTCTAAATATAAAATTTTAACAAGAGAACTGGGATCATAGTAATTGTATTTTCTGTAGCTCACATAATAAAATATTTTATCTTGAGCATATTACCACATCAATGAATTTTTATTTACCTTATTGATGTTTTTTAATTTTAAATTTAGCTAAGTAGTATGCATATACATCTATCTATCTATATTTTAAACATCCACTACCACAAGGCTTACAAATAAGAACAGCAGATGATGACCCCATCCTGCTCTAAACTGCTCCTCAGAAATTATTGGACATGTCTTCCGCACTAAAATCTGTTTTTTCAAAATAACAGTTGTATACTGCTATTTTTAGACTTCCTTATTTCAGACAGCCTACTGATTTCTTACAACAGAAGAATGCAATTTATGATTCCTAAGAAGCTTCCCAACCTCTTTCATCTTCATCCACTTCCCAATCTGCTATACTTCAATTGCAATTTTTGTGTTAGTTCACTAGTTACTGCTTACACTATTATGACTGTATTCATATTTTTCCAGTTAGGTAATACAGAGTACCACCATTACACCCTTTCTTATACTGCTCTGGCAATTAATAATTGCCTTAGTTTATATTGTTTCTTTACTTTCCCTGTATATTTATTATTAATTTATATTCAGATTCTCTGACAGGGCTGTCATATTAATATGGTAAACTTTTCTTTGAAGATATCCTCCTGTGAACATTCAAGACCTTTTTACCCTGGTGGCCGAAATTTTTTTAATTATGTGTTTTAGTTGGATTCTGTTTCATTTGTTGAGTGTTCCATGAACACTTCAATATGATATTCTGTGTTTTGGGCTATTTTTATTTCTGAGAAATTTATTTGAATCTTTTAAAAAATATTCTTTCTGATTATCTTTTCCTGTAACTCCTTGATTGATTCTCTTTTTATACTTTTTTATTTTTTATTTTGAGTATATTTTATTGATTATGCTATTACAGTTGTCTCAATTTCTCTCCCTTTGCCTGCTTCTACCTGGAATGCCTCTTCCATCCAGCAATCCACCCCTCTTAGTTCATGTTCATTGGTTGTGCATATAAGTTCTTTGGTTTCTCCATTTCCTATTCTTAACATTCCCCTGTCTATTTTGTACTTACCAATTATGCTTTTTAATCCCTGTACCTTTTCCTCCATTCTCTCCCCTCCTCCTCCCACCTGATACCCCTCTAAATGATCTCCATATCTGCAATTCAGTTTCTGTTCTAGATATTTGCTTAGGTTGTTTTTGTTTTTTTAGGTTAAGTTGTTGATAATTGTGAGTTTAGTGTCATTTTAATCTTCATAGTTTTGATCTTTTTCTTCTTCTTAAAGAAGTCCCTTTAACATATCATATAATAAGGGTTTAGTGATGATGAAGTCCTATAACTTTACCTTGTTATAGCAATTTATGTGCTCTTCAATTCTAAATGATAGCTTTGTTTGATACAGTAATCTTGGTTGGTGGTCCTTGTTTTTCATCACTTTGAGTACTTTTTCCCAGTCCCTTCTTTCCTGCAAGTTTTCTTTTGAGAAATCAGCTGATAGTATTATGGGAAATCCTTTGTAGGTAACTCTCTGCTTATTTCTTGCTGCTTTAAGATGCTGTCTTTATCTTTAACCTTTGGCATTTCAATTATTATGTGTCTTGGTGTGTTCCTCTTTGGGTCCAAATTGTTTGGGACTCTGTGCTTCCTGAACTTGTATGTCTATTTCTCCTGCCAAATTAGTTAAGTTGTTTTTTTTCTCATTATTTCAATTTCTTGCTCTTCCTCTTCTTGTTCTGGCATCCCTATGATTGGGATGTTGGCATTCTTGGAGATGTCCCAGAGTCTTCTTATACTCTCCTCATTAAAAAAAAAAAAAAAAATTGTTGTTTCTTTAGTGTGTTCTGGTTGATGTTATTTCTTTCTCATGTTCCAAATCATTGCTTTGAACCCCAGCTTCTTTCCCTTCACTGTTGATTCCCTGTGTATTTTTCTTTATTTTACTTAGTGTAGCCTTCATTTCTTCCCTTATGCTTTTATTGTACTCTATGAGTTCTTTGAGCATCCATATCAGCAGTGTTTTGAACTCTGTATCTGACTGGCTGGCTATCTCTGTTCCATTTAATTCTTTTTCTGGGGTTTTGTTCCTTTTTTTTTTCATTTAGGCTGCATTTCTTTGTCTCCTCAATTTGGCAGTGTCCCTGTGTTAGTTTCTGTGTATTAGATAGAGCTGCTTTGATTCCCTGTCTTAGCACACCTGTTAAGTTGTATGGGGCCTTAGGTATTAATTAAGGTGGGGCAAACTGCTTCACATTGTTTTGGCTCTGTATGTGGGGGAGGGGTCAGAGAGGGGTGATGCCATTGTCTGGCTATTGGAGGCTCACTCATCACTTGTCCTGTTTCCAGTCTTTTCAGCCAATTCCCATTTGGGACTAGTACCCTTCTAGCTATTGCCCTAGTGGTATTTCCCAGAGTGGGTAGGGTTGCATTCATTCTAGGACCATGCAGACCCTTGAAACGTTCTTTCCTGAAAGACTAGTAGTTTCTTCCATTACCCCAACCCCCACTGGATTTTACAGACAGAAGTTATGAGAATTTATTTCCCCAGTGCTGGAACCCTGGGCTGCATGGTCTTGTCTGATATTGGGATTACTCACTCCCAAGGTATCCCTCCTGATTTTATCTACCACACATGAATGTGGGACTGCCCATTCTATTGGCCCCTACTGCCACCCCTCCAAGCCATGCTGTGTCTTCTCCATTCCAGATCCCTGTCTCTGTCCTTCCTACCTGTTTGGATGAATATGACTTCTTTAAATCCTTTGTTGTCAGACTTCCATACAGTTCAATTTTCCTGCAGATTTGGGTGCTTTCTGCTTTGAGGTTAATTGTGATCCTTCTTGTAGTTGCATAAGGAGGTGAAGCATGTCTACCTATGCCTCTAACTTGACCAGGAGTGTACAATTTTAAAATTTTCATACATGTTTGTTCTACTTTCTAAGATAGTTCTTCCATTTTATTTTTCAGTGTTTAATTGAATTTTCAACATTTCTTGTGCTGGTCATTAATTTGCAAGGACTATAATTTTAATAACATTTCTTTTCATCTGTCCTTCTTTGTTAAATAAATATCTCACTTCATTACTTTTTTCTAGGTTATCAATTCCAAGGATGTTTTATTGTTTGATGGTTTATTTTCTTCAGTTTTCCCTTTCATTCTTCATTTTCTGAGTTCCTTTATTATTTCCTTTTATGTTGGATTCTTTAAAATGTTTTATATTGCTTGCTTTCTGTTCATGTTTTATGTTTCACAGTGATATAGTAACAGGAAGTTCTTGATTGGGTGAATGTGTAGTTTTGTTGAATATATGGGAACTCAGCCATTTGATTGGAGGCTTCCAGATGCTATTCTATATAGGTATTTTTCATTGGACTGGATGTCCCCCCCCCCCCGAAAAAAAAATCCAATCTCTGGCCTTAGAAGTTAGGGTAAGATTAGAGTAGAGGAGATAGTGTAATTTTAACTCAGCTGTAAGAGCTCTGAATGCTAGGCAAAGGAAAAATGGAGGGGTAAATTCATAGTTTAACACTCTCATTAATTTTCTTCCTTCTGGATGTTTCCCTCTTATGCTCAACTGTGTGTGATGTCTATTAATGCATAGCTTTTCAAATTTAAAATATTTCCATAGCAAATCTCCCATCTCCTGTAGGGTGGTACAGATGTAGGAATCAGATGGAAGAGGACTCCTGGGGTGTAGTTGCTGTTTATATAAGTAAAAATCAGTCTCCCTTTATGTCTTCCTATCTTATGTCCTTGCCTGTATATGTACCAGCTGACTCAATATTTTGAGATATTCTGTGTTTGTTTGGTGAAAATTAAGTTGCTTCCAACTAAAATACTCAATACAGTGGAGGGTAGTAACACCTCAGTTTGTTATCACACAACTATCAATGTTTCAACTTCCTGATATTCTTAAAATTTTTCATCTGCTATCGTGTTTTCTCCAAAATTTTTAACATTTTTTAAAGATTTTATTTATTTGTTTTTAGAGAGAGAGGAAGGGAGGAAGAAAGATAGGGAGAGAAACATCAATGTGTGGTTGCCTCTCATGCTTTCCCTGCTGGGGACCTGGCCCACAGCCCAGGCATGTGCCCTGACTGGGAATTAAACCTGCAACCCTTTGGTTCAGAGGTGGGCACTCAGTCCACTGAATCACACCAGCCAGGGCCCATATATTTTTAATTTTGTGGTTTTTTAATGTTTATAGTCATTTTAATACAATTTCATGAGAACAAAGAAAACTATACCTCTGTTCAACATGTCATGATTAATCAAATATTTCCATTCCATCCTTTTCTTAAAGGTTAATAATGGCTTGTTTCTCCTCAAACCATTGCTTCACTACCTTATTAATCCTTGATCTTTCCACAGCACTTGATATCACTTACTATTGCCAAGAAAAGTTCAGGGCCACCAAAAATACTCCCTAGCTGAAAAAGGCTAAGAGTGCAGAAAAAGAAGATGCTTTATTCAGGTAAACAGTTTGTAAACTAGGGAAATGCAGCCTCCAGAGGAAACCAAAACTGTGTTTCCCTGAGACAAAGGGGAGACCCACTAATATAGAGGAAGTGTCCACCCTGGTTCTCTGATTAGTCCATTTTAATGAAATAGTTAAGGAATTCAAATTTGCACAGTTTGGTTCAAATAACACTATCCTGATTTGTTGTAATCTTGTGTCCTGATTGGTCATTATGGAGCCATTCCAATTGATTGGTTATGTTGCAAGTGAGGAGATAGCTGTGTTACTCTAACTGGACAAGGCAGGTCTCAGCTCATTGGTCAAAATACAATTCCAGGAACTTCTTTTTAAGAGTTGACTCTCACAGAAAAAACATAGTGCAGCTAGCAGCTTAGTCTGTGGCTTTCTCCAAAAATGCAGAGTGCATGAGGGGTCTCTGTTAGCACTAGCTGCAAGACTCTGATGATAAATTTGAGCCCAATTATCTAAAGGGAATCATTCTTGGACTCCCTTGGAATTTTCCTTTCTGGTTCAACACTACATACCTTTGTTTTGCATGACTTTATTTTACTTTTCTTTCCATGTCAGTTCATTCTTGGTCTCTTTTGCAGACTTCTCTTCAACTGTTGTAGATTTTCCAAAGGCTCTTCCTTCTCACTTCTCAATACATCCTTATTTCTTAGAATTAAATGAGATAGTGTAGCATTTACTTGTTGTGCTCGGTAATCAACTCTTGGAACTTACCTCACATAACCTTTTATTTATCCTTATTATGATGAATACCAACTTGGGTTGTAATTTTTTTGAGGTCAGGATCTATGCTTAATTTGTCTTTGTGCGTTCAATACCTAGAGCCATGGCCAACATGTTTGTACATAGAATTATATAACATGTTCAATGGACCTTTGAACATATTATAACATGGTCCATTCTTTCCTTTGTGAAAGAAAGAATGGAGGGTTGGAAGAGCCAAAAAAGAAATTGATATTATTTGTTAAATTTATAACTTAATCATGTAACATTTAAAAATAATTATGATGTTTATTTGGTTTGAGAATGAATGTAAGTGATTAAAAAACCAAAAACTACATTGTGGGGCCTCTGTTTCAAATTTGGGAGAAAATATCACCACAACTGTTATAATGACCTATAGAGAAATAGTTGAAGTTTTATTCAGATTCAAGGCTTAGCCTCACTGCTGCAACTGATTTCACTTCTTCTAGGTTATATAGAACAACAAAGTATGTTCCAAACACATAACCAAAAGTATTAAAAAACCAAAACACACAAATAACAACAACAAAACCTTGCAAAATAACTACAGCTTGCTAGAAATAATCTTTCTGCCCCAAGTTGAATGACAGGGCTGGACCTCTGGACACTGCAGACTAACCATTAAATGTGGTGTCCTTCATGGAAATGACATAATTTTGGGTGAGGCAACTCCCACCAGAGCCAGGTCCATTCCCAGAGAGGGTGGATACTTTCGAGTTTCCAGTGCAAAGGTTATCAGTGGTGCTGTGCCACACACAGCTGAGGAAGGACATGACTCATGTCCATCTGAGGCAGGCAGATCTTGGAAGAGATCTTTTTGTCCTGGGGATCATCTTCATCCAGTAATGTTTCTTTTGCATCCCAGCAAAATAGTGATTTAATTAGTCGAATGCGTGAGAAATAAAAATTGATTACCTAAATAAAGTTTATCGCTTTAAAATTGCATTGAAATGGCTGACAAAAGAAGATATCATAAGATGATACCTTCCCATCCTTCCCAACAAGAACTCAGAGAAATTACTCTTGGCAGGTCAGGATGGCTAGGTCAGGTTCATCTGTGTTGTGGACAGAAAGTTGTAGATTTTACAAAGAGAATCTACTATTCGATTTATTTAAATGTCAGCATCAGGCCAACAAATATAGGATGCATTTCCCATACCATCTTTTACATATCTACTTAAAGCATTTGAACATCATTATTGCTACTAACATGCTTGCATTTTTCAGCTATTTCTTGTCCATGAATCTTTTGTTTTTGAGGTGTTTTGCCATAACAGAATGCTTCTTAGATGCTAAATGAATACTTAATAACCTAGTAAACAAACTTTTAAGTATGCTTCCTTCCTCCTTATTGGGAATGGCCTAGGTGTATCTGTCCAATTTCGGGCAGAAAACTTCTGGGAAAGGGCAGTTCATAACATCTGTTAATGCAAATGAGTTCTGTGAAAGGAGATGTTTAGAAAAATCTCTAAAATTCCTGCAAAGTGCATTTATTCTCAGGACCAAATCATACTCACTCATTTCTCATGCAAACCAACATTTTGCAACTCTGGGGATAGTTTTCTAAGGATGACCTGGCAGGGTCTCCCTTGATGACTCTGAAGCCATTTTATGGGTAACATTTAGCAGCCTCCATGTGCAGTCTTACCAAGCTTGGCCATTTCACTTTACAATTTTGCAATCAAATTATTCTGCATGTATATTATGCCCAGGGTGTTATATATTATAGCCACATCAAGGTATTGAGGAATTAGCTTTAGGAAAAGTTTCCAACAGTATTTTTTAATGATTTATTTATGGAAAGAAGTCCTTGACTAAACTAAAATCTGCTCTTTTGAACATTTTCCTCAAAACTATGAAAAAACATTTTTTTTTACTCTTGCTTTTCTCTGTGTATGGGCTTCTATGCAATATTCACAGGTACTAAGGGACATTAGTGAGAAATGGATGTGACCAGGAAAAGAGAGACAGTTATACTAATTTTCATGATTATTAATTTGTCAGTTTTTTAAGATTGATACAAAAGCTATGTGTTTAAAAGTCTCCTGTTTGTCCACTGACATATTCTATAATTTTGGGTTTGGATCAGCCACAACAGGTTGCCACAGTTAGCACTCAATACTGAGAAGTACATCCATGTAGAATATTTGAGTAGAAGACAACATATATCTGAGGAAGGGGCTTGGAACACTCCCTCCTGAGGAATTCAACTTCATATCAGCAGAGGAAAGTGGATATAAGAAAAATGTTATGTGTGTGGAGAGCATTAGGAAAGGTCATATATTTCAAAAAAGAATATTGTTTACAAGGAGTGTTAATAGGTTTCAGGGGAAATGTTAATTTTTTTCTTTCCTGGATGAAATAGCTACTGTAAGTTTTTAATGGTTAATCATTCATTCCTGAATTTTTATATTAAGCATTTTATATTACTTTATTGACTCAACTTTTATGCTCTTCTTCATTTTGACAGTAAAGAATGACCAGGCAATACTCCTTGAAAATTGGAGACCATTTGCAGCTGCTCTGTGTTGAGGAAAGTGAATAATAGGGTGCCCTCAAGGAATTTCAAAGGTATCACTCAACAGAAACTTTTGTGTCTGAAGAAAACTAGATCATTTTATCATGGTAGGCATACTGATATGTTTGCTTTAATAAAATGCCATATTTCTGCCTTTAATCTCTTGTCAAGCAGCTATTAAAAAGCCCCAAAGTGCGTGCGTGCAGCACATGTAAACAGTTGTGGTTTTGAGGTTTCCACAGAACATACTAATAAAGCATGTAATTTGTGTTTTGTGCACAGACTGTAATAATTTACTGAGTGATAGAAAGAAGATAGTAAAGGATTTGCTCTAACTTTAGCCAGCAAGTCAATTTGAATTTAAGGCTCTATGCAGAGATGTGTGTATGCACATGTTCATACAATGAAATCATGTTTAAAAAGCATCAGGAAGCCTTCATAACAAACATGAGGGAATTGTAAATTAATTTTACACACATGGAATACATTCTATCGAGTATTCTAATGCTGCTCTTTTAAGCTAATCAGCCAGGAGACTGTGATGCAAATTCTTTCCAGAAGGAGTGTGTGCGTGCATGTCTGTATCACACAGTAACAATACATTGGCAAAATGTACCTTAATTCAAGTAAATGAAGGGGACTCATGATAGCAATCATTTTTTTAAGACGTCATGAACATTGTCTCCATAGCCCTTGTGGAAAGAGGGCAGAGAACAGTTTTGTTCCTCTTTTTACATGGAATAACGAAACGTGGAAATGTTGAGTCATTTCTACAGAAGAGCTCATGGTCCAGCTCCTTCTACCATGCTTATTTGAGTAGCTGACATCTGTTTATGCAAGATCCGTATAGGTAAGAATTGTATGTTACTCGGCTTCATAGTCCTGCTTCTTCCTTCAACAAATAATCAGTGCAGATCATTTTAACAGAAAAGTCCTGAGTATATGGAAGAAATGAGAACCTTACTGAATACATGCCACTTTCTGGGAAACTTGAGGAACCTCTGTAGTTTAGAAATGAAACTATATTTACTCAGACAAACAAAAACATGTATAGTTTAGAGAGAATATCTGTTCCTAAAAGAAATGGGTATTGGGAACTCTAAATATGTTTATTCCAAAAAGATTCAAGACTTCTGGAAAACAATTCACTTTTTTTCTATGATTTTTAGAAAATGTGTATATACATACATACATTCAAAACTCAAATTTGAGGACTAATTAAAATGAATCCTTTTGTCATCTACAAGCAATAACCCACTTCTTCCTTTTGTATATTTCCTAACCTAATCAACCAGTTCTGATTTACAACTGGGGACTGAAGAGCTTCCTGTGGCCATTGGAAGGAAGAGAGGCATATTGAAAATCTCTAAGGAGACAACAAGTAAAGAGCAATGTATGCCTGAGGGCCCTCATCTTTGAAGCAGAATTGAAATTGCTCCCAGGTATGCAGGGCTGATCAAACCTAGAAAGATGTTTCTATAAGGGACTAAGCCAGTTTTCCAGTCTTATGAAAAGGAAACCATGAACCTAGCAACCATTCTATCATTTCTGTAGTCTGAACTGCTCCACTGTGCAATCATTTGCTTATATAACAGGAGCATACAGAGAGAGCAGGGAGGAAGAAGAGGCAGGCAGGGGAGATCAGTAGAAGGAAAAAGATAAAGAATAACTAGAAAATCATGTCATTCAAATGTTTACTTGTACATGTTAGCTGGTAGTTATTTTGTTTTGTGCTCAAAGAGGTACTGGAGTCAATGTTAATAAAACATTGGAATTATTTTCAGATTGATAAAAGTTGTAATTTGGAAGATTTTTGATAGACATAAAATGTGAAAGATATACAGAGATTCGCCTCTCTGTAGTTTAGCTATTTAAATAGCTAAATCAAAATAAGCTTAACTGGGGCTCCTTTGCTTAATATCCTTTTTTGTTTTATATTTATCTGTAGATTTCTAAATCATCTTTCATGAAGTGTCTTTTAACTCAGCTGATTTCTTACACACACAAACACGTGCACACACGGGAGGAGGGGCCAGTAGATACAAAAGATTCAGAGTCAAAACAAAGATAGTTCCCCAGGTGGTGTTTAAATCTATAACTACAAGACTGCAAAATTCCTGCGTAATAGAACTTATATTGTTTTATTAGAATGATCAACACAGCTATTGAAACATTTTAGATTAAATGAAGATGGTCAGATTTGAAGCATAATGGCAAAAGTGAATCATTTGAAAATATTAAATATAGGATATACATACATACAGATATATACACACATATACATATACACACATACATATATGTACATACATACATATGTGTGTGTTAGAGAGAGAGGGAGAGTTGTACCATTTTATTATGCATTCATTTGCTGAATCTTGTATGTGCTTGTATGTTTCCCTGACCAAGAATTGAACCCCAAACCTTGGCATATCAGGATGATGCTCTAATAAACTGAGCTACCTGGCCAGGGCAAATACAGGATCTATTTTAAGTTAAAATTATTTAATAATCAAATCAGGATCTAGTTCCTTTTTTAGGACTTTCATCTTTTTTAAAACAAAAATGTCATACAGATAAGCTATGGCAATATCTTCTTAAAGTGGTTATTTAATATTACATGATTGCAATAGAACCACAGACGTAACCAAAACCCAGCATTGACATCACAGGACAGTATTCAAGTTGTAACTCTCCTCACACCTACATAAATGTAAGGCCTATAAAAACTAGATTTTTCTTCAGTAAGAAGAATGTCTTTCCTTTTACTGAGGAAGAACTTACCCTTAATTTTTTTATTACCACAGAGCATACATATATATATTTTTACAAAGATAATTAGAACTAACTGAAGAAACAAAATTCAGAGCTAAAGAATAGTGTCACAAGTTCAGGTTCAAAAAAGTTAGATAACATCATTTATAAGAACTTGTGAACAATAGTTTAGGATCACAATCTTTTAAGATCTGAAATTAAATAGATGTCAAATATTTAGGTATAGCTTCAGGCACATTAGATCTAGATCTTGCTGGATATGACCTCTGAGATAAAACTACTAGCTGCATTTCTTAGATTATGGTCATTTACATTTGCTCAACTTTCTTTAGTGTTTACTTTTTATATTTAAAATAATCGTTAGTCCTGGGTGAATATTTATTTTGTTTTTCCTTTTTTTATTGTTGTTCAAGTATAGTTGTCTCCATTTTCCCAATGAATATTTAAAAAATCATTCTAGAGTCTGTAAATTTTGAGGCTAAAATGGTTCAAAATATTAATAAATTCAAGTGTAAGACATCTTAATTTTGATATTTAAAGACATCATTCATTCAGTCACCAAATTCCTTTATTCCTCCACATGCCCTTGTTAGGTTTTAAATAAAAACTGGCTTGGCCAAAAAGTCAGTTTAGTTTTTTTCCATAAAATAAAGACACATTTTTTTCATTTTCACCAATAACTTTATTGATTTGGATATTTTGAGTATGTCAGCTGTCTCCTGCAAGGTAGAACATTGATTGTTCTCAATTAATGTCTCAATTTGATCACCATTAACTTCAACTGGCCTACCCAACTGTGGAGCATCATCCAGTGAGAAATCTTGAGCACAAAGTTTTGAAAACGAAAACCGCTTTTGACACACTACATCAGTCACAGCACCTTTTCCATATACTGCACAAATCCTTTTTGCATTTCAGTTGCATTTTTACTTTTCTTGAAATAATAAAGCATAACATACTGAAAATGTTGCATGATTTTTCCATCTTCAATATTAAAATGGCTGCACAAAATTTACCAATTTTGATAAGTTTTTTAAAAAGCATACTGATAGGACAGTGTCACAATACAATCTAACAAAATTGTTTAGAATGAAATTAAAGTCAACTAAGCACTAATATTGCTATTTTATGGGAAAAAATGAATGTTTTGGCCAATCTAATATTTGCTGAATGCAGAGAATAAATGAGTATGAATGAAGTTCCATACATCTGGAATATACCTCTGATCTATGATATTATTAACTCTGAATAAACAGAAATAATCAGTCTGGATACAGATGACTGTGTAACAAACATGATAGATTAAAATCTTGCCTTCGTGCCCTGGCCATTTCTCAGCTGGAGTGTTGACCCGTAATCAGAGGGTTCTGGGTTCAGTTCCTGGTCAGGGCACATGGTGGTTGGGACATGTTCAGGAGGCACCAATCGATGTTTGTCTCTCACATAGATGTTTATCTTTCTCCCTTCCTCTCTCTAAAAGCAATGAAAAAATGTCCTCGGGTGAAGGTAAAACATAATCTTGCCCTCATGTAGATTATGTGATGGTATTTCATCAAAAACATGTTATGTATTTCAAACTAAACTCCAAGGCAATTGAGAAGATAATTTTTCTTTTTCTCTTTTAGATGCTATGGTTTCCTTTGCCTTTCACAGGAGCAAACTGGCAACACCAGCAGGATTAGTACTGATGTGTGCACAGTTCTGTAGGTGAGGGCTCTTGCTGCCCAGCAACAACACAGCACTTGCCAGTGTCTGTCTGGGCACAGGTGTCAATACAAGGCATTGTCTTTGAGATTAGACTAAACCTAACCATATGAAAAGGGGGGAAACAATATTTTCCTATAATACGTATCATGGCTTCCTCCACATTTTTTATATTAGTAGCAAGTACTCTGGCTGCTTCTTAAAAACATATTTTATTTTCCTAGCAAGGATATTTGCATCCAAGACTACTGATATGGATTTCACTGACTTATATCACAAGTGGATGGACATCAAATGTAGTGAGAGTCCAGGATTCAGACATGTGGAGCAGACTTAATGTAGCTTATTTGCTGCAGGTATTAAAGAATCTTCCTAACAAAGCTCTCCTTCAGGATGGGAGAAATCATAGCACAGAAGCTGGAGCCAAGGAGAATGCCTCATGGTCAGCAAGACTGATTCTGAGATTGTAGGCATATTTATTATCCATATCACCCCTTGGCTGAACCCCACGGACTCCTTCCTGAGTGTGAAGAAGGGAGCAACAAGAGAGGGAAAGAAAACTCCAGTAAGAAATGTCTCTGTGTTGCAGGAGCCCAGCTGCACAGGTGTAAGGGCCTTGTGGTGGGTGATCACGTGGTAGCAACAAGATGTCCCCTGGTAGCACAAAGCTCAGCACTAAGGTGACTCCTCAGAGGCTTGAGAGGACCCATACCTGACTACTACACATCTGTGGTACAGATTTGCTTTGGAGAGTTTCAGATTACAGAGTTAATGCAGGGAAACTAGCAGCATCAACCCCAAGAAAAAACTATTAAGAGGTACAAACTTCCAGGTTTAAAAAAAAATCATGGGAATATAGTACAACATAGGGAAATATCACCATAATGAATTTTCTTTGGTGACAGATGGTTACTAGACTTATTGTGGTGATCTCATTATATGGGATATAAATGTCAAATCACCATGTCATACACCTGAAACTAATATAATACTGTATACCAACTATACTTCAATAAATAAACAGGAAACAAGCAAGCAAATGAACACTAAAACTGGGTAGGGAGCTGGAGCTGAACATTAAGGATAGCCAGTATATGAACACTGATTATGCGCTTAGAAATGCTCTAAGCACTTTACCTGTATCAGCTCTGTAATCCCTAAAACAACTGTGTTAGTTAGGTCTTTCTATCATTCCCATTTTAGAGAGAAGGCAAAGGAGGCACGGAGAGCTTAAGTAACTTTCCCAATGTCATAGAGACAAAATGGCTGAGCCACTATTTTAGTCTGGGTAGAAGAAAATCAGTAATTTTTTCTAGGATCTGAGAAACATTTGAGTTGCTCAGAAAGGAAGGATTTTGCTTTGAAAGTGACATCAAGGTGTACTGAAATTGCCTGGAAGAGTGTGCAACCTTTTTTTTTTTAAGTCCTAGATTAATGTGGCCTGACAACACTGCTCTAAACCAATGTAGCAACAAATAACCTTTCTCGTACTTACGCACTTCAGGAGCTGCACTTCAGTCAGTGACAAGAGAGAAGCACAGGAGAAGAGCATGTCAGAAATGCCTGTATGAGTCAGACGTTGGCCCAGGTATGTTACCACTTGTTCAAAGCTCACAGCAATCCCTCCATGGACTGTTTCTACCTCTATTTTATAGTTTAGAAAACTGGTTCAGAGAAGCTGAGCAAAATTCACAAAGTCCCACAACTACAAAGTTGCAGAAATAGGATTCACATGCAGGTCTATCAATTCCAAAAGCCAGGCTCTTTTCGGAGTATTCTTTTGTTCCTCCCCAGAAAAGATATATACAAGAAAAGGGGAAAAGGGCAAATTTAAAGCATCTTTGGTGTTAAAAAAAGTGAAATCTATAGCAGATATTCAATTATTAAATTTATATTTCATGTGGATTAAACCTTCTTCAGAACACGATTGAGATCTCATTCATCTGTTCATAATTGCAAGGAAAGAAAATCATGATCAGTGTTTAAGGGACCCCACTGTTAGCCAGAGGTTCTGACTAAATGCATCTGTGCTACTTTTGATTTGGACAAGGACAAAGCTAAAGGAACTAACTTGGCCAAATGCTTGGGAAGCACTTGTAAAAACTGATTGTAAGTACTTTGTACAAACTGGTAGAACTCGTCAGGATCTCTGATGCACAAAGCCTGCTGTCACATTCACACATGCGGTGATTTTCCAAAATGCTTCTATTAATGCAATAGCTGCTTTTGCTATAAATGTTTCCATGTTTCTTCTCCCTTAGCTCCCATACCATGTTACATGTCAGGTATGACAGAGCAGACAGCAGTCCCTGATTTTAATGAGTGATGTTATGAAAGTTGTTTAGGAATCAAATCCATTGTCTTAGAAGATAATTGTTATAAAGATGGCTAAATTTGAAGTTAGTCTGCTTAACCTATCTGACAGATTAAGAGAACATTCCAGAGGCAGCCTGAGGGTGTGGAAGGAAGATGAGTTTGCTGTCATGAGAACAGGGTTTTGAATCTTTGAGTAAAAACAGCACTCCTCATAAAATTATGTTTTATACATTTCATTTGTTAGTCATGGTAACACCGTGTTCTAGCTCTTTTTGTGTTCCATAGTTATTGGAGTTTTATGCATTTATTACCATTTACATTTCTCTAAGTTATTATAATTAGTCTCATTTTATCAGAGAAACATGAGATGCAGAAATGTTAAGTAATATGCCCAAGATCACACAGCTGGTAAGTGCAACCAGGATTTTTAAAATAGAAAAAAATATTATACCATTCTCACACAGTTCTGAGATTCAATTTAAAGATGTATGAAAACATTCAGAAAACCCTTAAAGATGGTCCTTTTTTTTTTTTTTTTTTTTTTTTTTTTTTTTTTTATTGCTCTGAGCCAAATGCCACGGAGAGTAAGATGGGAAAGAAAAATTTTCTTTTCCTTTCATGAACACGGAAGCAGTCCTATTAACATTTGATTTTCAATCCTCTGTACTGAAATCAAGATAATTCTCTTGGTTAGTGCCAGTTCAATGTGTTAGAGTAATTACCATTACATGAAGCGAGAGCTTTAAGACTAAATTTAATATTCATTTTCTCAGATAATCTTAAATGCTGAAAACAAAAAATTCAAATAATTTTTCTCTCTGGGTGATATCAGTGGGATATTTTTGTGTGTGTGAAAATGGGCATTTATTACAACACATCTTCTCTAGTCTTTCCCAAGAGATAAATGGCTCACTATAAAATATGTTTCTGCTTTTTTCCTTGGACTCATTGGTAAACCCTTGGACACTTCTCTTTAGTTCCTTTTGAACACCATATTAAGTTTTTAAAATAGTTGCCACAAATAGTGTAGGAAACATGGATCTATGAATGGTTTCTCCTCCCCCTTTTTAGCCTTTTTGAATAAATTTTTATTTTATTACCCTAGCAAAAATTAAAGAGCAAAAGACAAATAAAATGAAATGAAACAGGAAATTTCCTTTATTATGAAATTGGTGAAAAATTGAATTCTTCCTTCAAAAAACCCTTAAGAATGGGATTGCTGAGTCATAAGCCTGTTCCATTTCTTAATTTTTCTGTGGTACCTCCATACTGCTTTCCACAGTGGCTGCACCAATCTTCATTCCCACCAACAATGAATGAGGCTTTCCCTCTCTCCACATCCTCCCCAACACTTGTTGTTTGTTGATTTATTAATGAAAGCAAGTCTGTGAGGTGAGATGGTATCTCACTGAGGTTTCGATTTGCATCCCTCTGATGCAATTAAACATTGAGCATCTTTTCATATGAGATACCACCTCATATTGGCCATCAGTATATCACCTTTGGAGGAATGTCTCATTATGTTCTTTGCCTATTTTTTAATTGAATTGTTTTTTTTTGTGTGTGTGTGTGTGTTGCACTTTACAAATTCTTTATAAATTTGGGGTTATTAATCCCTTATCAGATGTATCAGTGACTATGTTCTCCTATTCAGTGAGCTGTCTTCTCATTTTGTTGATGGTATCCTTTGCTGTGCAAAAACTTCTTAGTTTGACGTAGTTCCACTTGTTTATTTTTTCTTTTGCTTCCCTTGCCCAAGGAGATATATCAGAAAAAGTATTGCTATGAAAATGCCCCAGATTTTACTGTCCGTGTTTTTCTTCTAGGATTTGAATCTAACATTTAAGTCTTTAATCCATTTTAAGTTTATTCTTGTATATGGTGTAAGAAGGTAGTCTAGTTTCATTTTTTTTTGCATGTATTTGTCCAATATGCCCAACTCTATTTATTGAATAGACTATCTTTACCTCATTATATGTTTCTGACTCTTTTGTCAAATATTTATTGACTATAAAGGTATAGGCTTATTTCTGAGCTCTTTATTTGTTCCATTGATCTATATGTCTGTTTTTATTGTCAGTGTCATGCTGTTTTGATTACTATGGCTTTGTGGTATAGTTTGGTATCAAGTAGCATGATTCCTCTAACTTTGTTCTTCTTTCTCAAGATTAGTGTTGTTATTTTCAGGGACTTTTGTGGTTCCATAGTAAAGTTTATAAGTTTATAAACTGTTGGAATATTTGTTCTACTTCTGTGAAATATGCTATGAGTGTCTAGATCAGAATTGCATTTAATCTATAGATTACTTTCAGTAGTATGGACATTTTAATGATGTTAATTCTTCTTACCCATGAATACGGTATATGCTTCCACTTTGTATCTTCTTCAATTTCTTTCTTCAGTGTCTTATAATTTTCTGATTACAGAATCATAGATAGAGAGCAGGCTGACAGCTATTGGGGGGGGTGAGGAGCACTGGGTTGAGAGGGCTGGAGGGACTGTGTAAAACAAAAGAGAGTAAAAGCTTGTGGACATGAACAATGGTGTAGTAATTGTCAGGGGTTGGGGGTAGAGGGAGGTGGAGGAGGATATAGGGGAATAAATAGTGACAGATGAGACTTGACTTGAAGTGGTGAATATACAATACAGGGTACAGATTATGTGCTGTAGAATTGTACACCTGAAACCTGTATGATTTTGTTAACCAATGTCACTCCAATAAATTCAATAAAAAGGAAAAAAGTAAAGTAAGTGAACTCTGGTATAAAACAAGTGGTGATAATTGGCATTGACAGGTCACTCAGAACCACCTGAAAATCCATGATATCTGTGGGGACACCAGAAGTTCATTGGCCTTTAGAGCACACTTTTGAAGAATGAAGCTTTTTTAAGGATTAATAGGCATTTGAAAACCAATATTTGTTTGGCTGAGTGAAATTTCTTATTGATCTGTTATTAGATGCCAAAGAGAAATGATTACCTGGGACAGAGTAATCTAGTCAATTTAGGGCATCCAGGCACCCTGATCTCATTGTTCATAACATACTGCAACAGCTTTAAGTGAAAGGAACAAACAAGCTTATGAAACATCTACCTGTGGCATCCAAGAAGACTCTGAATTAAGTACTAAGGGTGCAAAGGATTCAGTGTCCAATGCTTGGAATTTCTGAGAGGCTATGAATGGTAATGTAGTAACATTTTCAGGGTAAAGCAACAGCACCTAAGTCTTCATGGTAAACTTCAGGCTACCCAAATTATAGACATTTGCCTATAGATTTCTGGGCACAAATCTAGTAAAGCATAAAGTCTTTGTAACAGATTTCTGAAAACATATATTAAATGTTTTTCCCCACTAGAACTTTAATACTACTCCTTTTCTATTGAATTTCTATGAAAATGGAAAGGAAGATTCCTATCCTCCACCAGGGAGTCATTTGGGTGTATAAATAATAGTCACAACCATGTGTTTTGTTGTATGGCTCAGACCATGGCAGCATTTTTCCATGGACTTTGGTGCTCAAGGATTAAGTGTTGCGTATCTCTTAGTGGGACTATTATATTTTAAGTATAATTCTTTTCCCCCTTCTTCCTCCCTATATTTATTCTCAGATTATACCATAAAGGTGACCAGCTGCAGAAACAGAAGAGTGTCCAAAGTCCCATGGAGTAGATAATCTGAAAAGGACTGGCAAGATCAGCAGAGCAAGACCAGAAGGCAGTGTGAGGTTTGTTTTGTGCTGACTAGAGTGCTCTCCTTTCCTTTCACACCAGAGTCAGTCCTGGCAAATGGAGGACAGTGTTCCAAACGTAGAGAAGCTGCCATTTGTAAGCTATCATGTGTGGGCAAGCCTATTTAGCTTAATTACAAAACCACGATGTGCCAGAAATCTGATAAACTATCAAGAGATTAAAAATCAGGTCTTGGGAGTGTCTGTTTCTTCTGATGCTTCCACCTCCATTGGTGGAATGTTGTACAGAGAGGTTAATCTAGAAATCCCTATAGGCAAACTCAGTCCTTTTCTTAGTTTCTTCCAAGTACCAGGATTATTTTATAGCCATGGATTATTTGTGTAATACCTTTCTTCTGTTTATTAGTTAATGAAAATAAACTCTCTAAAGAAAGTACATTTATACCTTGCTTCTACATTGTTCCATTTAACATCTTTCCCCCTCTTTTGCAAGGGAACTTAAT
The DNA here is from genome assembly GCA_004027475.1 of Anoura caudifer. Taxonomy (NCBI): domain Eukaryota; kingdom Metazoa; phylum Chordata; class Mammalia; order Chiroptera; family Phyllostomidae; genus Anoura; species Anoura caudifer. Next base: position 12,013 of record PVKU01009502.1, on the reverse strand, counting down.
TTAGCATATGATGTTTTTGTCTGTGAGAGCATGACTAAAATAAATCTCAATTTTGCTGGAAAAGCAGGAAGTGTCTGGAGACATTTGCCGTTATTTCATCTCTGCCAATAATTAATTGTATGATTTAGAAGTGTCATTGAGTGTTCTTCCTCTATTTCTCTATTTGCAAGAAGGACTATTCTTGTGTCTAAATTCTTAGGAAAAGGGATAATGCGCTGCATATGGATAATGAAATACACTCACTTGTGGAACCAAATCACTTGTTCCCACACTGCCTACTTATATTCCCCATTTTCCTACTCAATTCATTTATTCAACTTTTGACAAATATATTTGTACTCCAACGTTGTAGCGCGCTTTGTGCTAGGTACTGGAGATAAGACATTCCATTTATCAGAGAATGTACATCTTTTCAAGACATATAAACAAATAAGTAGAACAAATAATAAAATATTAGGTGGCTTTGTAGGTACCCCGCAGGGTATTTTAGGAGCACATGGTGGGTCTGTCTAATCCAGTGGACAGTATCAGGAAATCCTAGAAAGGGACACTTACTTAGACAGAAACCTTAAAGATATATGAGAATTAGTCAAAAGGCATTTAATTATCTTATACTGAGGGTATTGGTGTGCAAAAATATAAAAGAGAGAGAATATGTTTCAGGAAACACAATTTAGAAGAAATTTTAAAACATGAATAATAGAGTATAAAAGAGAGAGTGGTAAGAGCTGGAGTGTCTGATTGACCATGGCAGTGGGAAGGCTTTGAAAGTTGAACTGGAAAAGCTTAACTAGGTCTAAGGTTTAGAATGGTATCTCTGGGTACGGTGTGGAGAACAAAGGAAGCTTAATAAACACTTGTTGGTGCTTTACCCTTCAAAGCCTGAAAACATAAAAATCTTTTTATTCTCACACAAACATTATTGGAAATTGATTCTTGCTCTAATTTTTTGGTCTTTTTTTGGGGGGGAAAGTGTATAAGAAAAGCATTTTTAATTTTTTTCATAGCACCAATAGGAATAGGTGCTCAAATGAGAAGCACACCTTCCTGAGTATATTTAGGTTTGTCAACTTCATTATCATTACCATCATTATTCCCATTAATTTCCTCCTCCCTTTTTCCTACTCAATTAAATGTCTGTATCAAAACTGAGAATTGCAGTTTTAGAAGTCCCCATATCTTGCATAATTGGGGACAGTTCTCCTAGGTGTCTTACTTACTTTGTAAGCTGATTTATTTTCTACTGCTTTATATGTACCCCATATAAATTCAGCTTAAAAACAAAACAAAACAAAACAAAATAAAACATAAAAGGATGCTCCAGGTCTTGACTAGAGGTAACCTGAAAAGGTTTGAGAAGCTCTGTTGGGTAATCAAGGGGGGCTGTTTATGGAAGAGTGACCAGTAGCCTACTGTATCCCAGATGAGCAGAGTATCAAGGAAGAAGGCTGCCCATGGGCTTCAAGCCAATGTGTCTTTTTTGAGGAGTGCAGGTAAATCAAAGCTGTGCCCAGAGTCCTCATGTCTTCAAAATACCCCTGCTTGTTGATAGTCTACCGGGCACAATTCTTTGCCCTGCAGTTTCTATCAAAGGTCTGCTATTTTTGAGTCCATTTTTCCTCTTCCTCCTCCTCCTTCATCTCATTTTTCTTTTTCTCTCATTTTCAAAGACAGTCAATTTAGGAGATTCATATGAACATTGAGATGAACTTTAGAAGGTAAATTGTTTTCTGGTTATGATTCCCAGAATGGCAGAAATCCAACTTTATATTAAAAATGTAAGGAAGAAAAAATTAAATCCCAGTACCCATTACTCAGAAATCAAGTGAAGACATCTTTAAAACATAATTATTAATTAGACAAAGGAAGATCAGAGCAGCGCTCAAAGAGTCCATGTTTGAAGGCATGAATAATCTTGTAATTGCCGCTTCTCAGAGAAGTTCTTTGTATGTGTGGGAGAAAGTCATTATTTAAATTGTGGAACATTGCACATCAAAGCTGTTTCTGTCAAGGATGTTTAGTTGCTTTAAAGCATATAAATATATAAAGAGACAAGACTTGGGACCAACATTTTAACAGAAACTGAAAAAAAGGAAAAGAAACTTTCTCTCTATGAAGAAAGAGAAACTAAAACAAAATTTCTTTGTATTTCTAAGTCTATTCTTTTCTATCACATAGAAAATGTAGTCCTTTTTAATGATTCAAAATACAAAAGCAAACTTCGCTAGGAGGAAGTAAATGTATTACATCTGTCTCTTCATCATTTTCCTGTTTCCATTATGGGTCCCTTTATGTGGATCTGCCACATGGCCATGGACATGCAAGTGGAGTGAAAATTCAATTATGCCATTTGCCTCCAAAAATCCCACAAATGTCTTCATGTCATATATTTTTTAATTTTGAAGCCACTCAATATGAAGTAGAAGACACTGCCAAAATATTTCTGACGCCACGTTTTTTCACAGTGCTAGCTAGGTATTGGGCATGTTTTTCCCTCTCTCTGCAAGCCATCCCTCCCCAACATACACAGACACTGCTTCACTCCCTTTTAACCAGGTGTCTTGGTCCATTTTGGACTGCTATAACTGCAGAATACTACAGGCTGGGTGGCTCAAACAACAGAGCTTTATTTCTCACAATGCAGAAAGCCTAGGAGTCCAAGATGAAGGCACTGCTGTGTTTGCTGTCTGCTGAGAGCTTCCAGGTTCAAGATGATCATCTTCCTATTGTGTCCTCACATGGCGGAAGAAGTGAGGGAGCTCTCTGGGGCCCTGTTTATAAAGGCACCGACTCAATCTTTTGGGCTCCAGCTTCTTGACTTAATTACCTTCCAAAGACCCCACCTCCAAATACTGTCACATTGGGCCTTAGGATTTAACATGAAATTTAGGGGTCACAAACAGTGAGACTAGAGTGCCAGGCCAACTTTTACTGATACTTCACATCTAGCAAGCCATCCCTGAGCCCTACTGGGTACACAAGTGTTCCCAACACATCTCTGTCGAAGACCTTACAATAGAAGCAAGAATTATGTATTAACTCATAAAACACCCCTCTGGGCTAAAAGTCCCTAAGAGAGAAAATCCACAACATCTACATTTCTCAACAACTCAGTGCACAGTAAACACTTGAAATAAAATTAATCTTTCCAGTTATTGTACCTCCTTCATCATGCTTTATTAACTCAAGAATCAGTCCATCAGTCCATCGGACCTCAGGACATTTGGGGAACTGACTACTTTGTATTACACATACTTTTTAGAATTCCCTAGGAAACTCTTGGGATTTTACTCATGTGATCTCTATGAAGCCCCTTTGAACAGTAATTAGATTTTTGAACTAATGTATGTGAGGGTATTATCATAGCAGACTTTTAATCTTTCTATTGAGAATTTAGATTCTTAGGCCCTCAAGATGCCTCTGGTATGTGTAAGCATCCCAAAGTTCTCGAGAGGATTTGTGGGTATATGCATTTTCTTGGGAGAGATGCTATAGCTTTCTTGAGATATTCCAAGTTGTCTGGAAACAAGAAAGGAAAAAGCATAGAAAAATTATCAAGTCCAAATGATTTTGAAGTGCTTATGTTTTCTGGAGAGTGAACCTATAGCTTTATTGATATATTCCAAGTAGTCTAGAAAGAAGAAAATAAAGGAGAAAAAATTTCCAAATAACAGGGAATGGTAGATATTTAGGGAATATAGGAAGGGGAAAAGATGCCCAAAATGTGTAAAATGATACATAAAAAGAAAATGAATAGAGCCATGAACAAATCTTGCTTACTTAAAGTTTGTCCAAACTTAAATGCAGCATGACACTGAGACCCTCTTTTGGGGAGCACATGTGTCCGAGTGTAAATATATTCCCTCCATAACCATTAGAGAGAGAAATGTCAACAAAGGGTTTAAAAATATGACACTTGGCATCTTGGTAAGCACTTATTTTTCTAAGTTACCATATCCAATGAGTCTTGATAAAGAGAACATATTATTTATAACATACTGGCTTTGGATAAGAATGAATATAAAATATTTGTTACCTGGGCATGACTATCTCTGGAATAAAGATATTTCATTAAAAAGGAACTGAAATTAAAAGCCTTCCTTTGTTTTCTCAGGTGAAATATGTATGACTAGGATGAGAACAAATCTCTATAGTTTCCCAGTGACAGCAACAAAGGAACCAATTAGCACATCCAAATGTGATCTATGCAGACATGTTTTCTAGGAAACCTCTTCAGACCTGATGGTTTTTGTAGCTGTGGAGGAACTGGCCATAGAATTTAAAGTTCCAGAGAAAGAAGTGGAAAACATAATGCCTCAGATGTCTGCCTCAATTGAACACAATTAATTATGAAACTGATTGATTTTAAATGAGCTGGCAATTTTAACTCACTATTGAAAACAAAGAACAACAAAATCAACAGAATTTCAGGATTCCAAGTCACAGGGAAGCAAAGCACACTATTTATAAATAAAAGTCAAGACATTTATTCAACCCCAAGGCTGCATTGTTTGGCTATTTTGAGAATGTTTACCAGGCCACTGTTTGGTTGAATGCAAGTTGAAGACTTTTGACCACAGGATTTAATTTACTAGATTTATATACGTGTCAATCACCCAAGTAAGGAGGCCAAGTGGAAGTATTTTTAGCAAACATTTCATCAGTGAGCATCTTAATTCATTGTCTTGTAAAAGATTAGGAATGGCAGGGCCTGTTTGCAAACATTCTGATTTTACATGCATTTTAATACAATATGTTTCATAAAAACCTTACAGAGTGATTACATCTTGTTAGTAATGGTCCTTCATCTCTAATCACCAGAGGGTTCTTTATTCTGGCAAAAAGTATCTAGGCACCCTCGGGTACTATTTAAGAGAAATGACTGCATGATCATCTACTCCCTTGTCAGTTCAAGTTAAAATATTTTATGGCACTGTCAAAATTTGGTCAATAACAAATAACTTATTGTCATAGTCTATTGCAACAACAAGTAAGTATTTGTCAATAATAATGCAAAGAATAGCCTATCCATCCTGAGTTCCTGTATGGGTGAAGCTAAATCAAATGTCTACAAAGAGGAGAAAAGAAGAGGATATCTAAGATTAAATCTGGTTATGGAAGGCATTTGATATCTCTGTCAATGGGAAGATTCATGTTCTTAAATAACATAGAAATAGAGCTTTGCAGAATAAAGAAAAATAAGTATCTGAATAAAGATTTTCTCAAACAAACCAAAGAAAATTTTTTAAGAGTAATCAAGAAAGTATAGGTAATATTTTACAGAATAATTTAATATTTATTATACAGACTCTTCATAGTGAGGTTATTTTGGTGAGGAAAATTTTAATGAAATTGTCATGTTTATGTGTGCACAGTTGCCAGAGATAGAGGAGCATTTTACAGAGTCAGAAGTTCTTATTTTGATTATCCATGCCTGCTGCTGTCACTTTGCCTTCCTCACCTGGTGATGGTCCAGGAAGAAAACTTCTGCACCTGAGCCATAGCTAGGGCTCTGAGAGATGGACAAGGTATTTGCATGTTTTTCACCCCTAGGTGTCAAATCTATTATATAGCACTACTTTCTGAGACTCAGAAAAGCACTCTAAGGCATTAATTCCCTAAAGCATGATCAGATCATAAAATCTGAGAGTTAGAATGGTATTTGGGGTCATCTAATCCCACACCTCTCCTTAAAATAAGACTCTTCACACCAACCCCTGTGCAAGCACAGCAAGCAGCCTCCAGGAAGGGCATTGTCTCTTATTTCTGAGCAGACATTTTTACTGATGCCAGTGTTTTCAGTGTTGAAAAGAGCTCCTTCTTTCTGCTGATAATAATTATGACTATAGTCACATCTATCCACATTCTTTCATCACAGCCCTTTAAGGTAGCTATTAACTCTCACCTCAGATTTCTTCTTATTTCTCTTTATTAGGCCTCCTTGTATAGTGTGGTTTCTCTCTTAGAGAACTTCTTCTGAACATAATTTTATTTTATGGTACTTCTTCACATTTGGAGCCTCAACTTCTACATGTATTTTGATGATTGGTAGCTAAGGACCCTTACCCTTATTTATTCAAGCACTATAGTTACAACAGAAGTTTCCCTTATTTTATTATTAGTTATAGATGACATAGATTCATGGGGGTACTAGTGACATGAACTCTAGAAAGAGTGAATTAGATCTCTATTTTTTTCAACAAAGATTGGGAGAGTGGACATATTTCCAGCATAGGAATTTTAGAATATGGGCATAGGACAAGCTCCATTAGGAGAAACAGAGAACAAGGGATAAATTCAAACCCAGGAACAATGTAGAACCATTGGAGAAGTAATAGAAAGCTTCTTCACAGTTTGGCTAAAAGAAAACTTTATTAATAAAAATATAATTTTAATCATAACAACACCAATTGTTATTTTTTAACCTCATGTTTCATTTACTTGATTGTTTTTGAATACTTATTATAGTCCTGGGAGGTAGATATCATTATTCTTATTTTCTAAGTAAGGAAAGTAGAGTTCAGAGTAGTGAAGTACATGCCCAAGGTCACACAGCTAGTCAAGCTGGAACCCAAGCAGGTTGATCTGCTTCTGGAACCCTGGTTCCTAAGTGTGCACAAAGCCTCTTAAATATGGCTTCCTCAATTTGGGATTAGCCCAGGGATCTGGAGGCTGACCTGAGAGTGAATACAGAGTTCAGTGGCCAGAAGTGGTTAAAAGAACAGAATGTAAGAGCTGGACACCTGTGGAGCCTTTAATTTAACACTGACGTGCAAGGTAATTTATTACCTACTGGTCAATGTGACATTACCAAATCACAAGGGTAACATGGGTGCCTTGTATAAGACAAACTGTTAACCACTCTTGACTTCCTATCTTGCGACAAGGAGAAATGTTGGCTTCAGTAGAAAAGATTAGCATTAGCATGGATTAAAGCATGGAACTATGTCAAAAAAGAAAGTTTTTCCACCCCCACAAAAGGAATTATCAAATCTTTGTGATTAAGACTTCCACCCAAGATGGAGGTGTAGGTAGACACACTGTGCCTCCTTGCACAACCAAAATAAGGACAACAACAATTTAGAAACAAAAAACAACCCTAACAGAAAATTGAATTGTATGGAAATCCGACAACCAAGTAGTTAAAGTAGACACATTCATCCAGACCGGTAGGAGGGGTGGAGTTGGGCTGCTGGGTGGAGAGGGGTCATAGCAAAAAAAGCCTTGATTGGCAACCTCGGTTACACAAGGCAGCAGCTGGAGGACCCTGGGTGCACAGGTGGCAGTGGACAGACCCAGCTAGGTGGTGGATTTTGGAGGGGCACAGCGCACAAGGCACTGTTGGTTGGGGCGGTCCCACATTCGCACACAGATAAACCAGGTGAAACTGGGGAGCGAGGCAAACCTTGCAACCCAGGGTCCCAGCACAGGGAAATAAAGCCTCAAAACACCAATTGAAAACACCTGTGGGGGTTGAGGTGCAGGGAGAAACTCTCAGCCACACAGGAGAGTTCATTGGAGAGACCCACAGGGTCCTAGAACATACACAAACCCACCCTCACTGGAATCAGCACCAGAAGGGCCCAGTTTGCTTGGGGGAAGAGGAGAAGTGACTGAAATCCAGCAGAGAACAGAGCAAGCACCATTGTTCCCTCTCAGACTCCTTCCCCACATACAGCTTCACAACCCAGACATGTGGGTTGCCCCGCCCTGGTGAACACCTAAGGCTCTGCCCCTCACTTCAAAACAGGCATGATAAGACAGAAAAAATAGCCCAAATGAAAGAACAGGTCAAAGCTCCAGAAAAAAATACAACTAAGCAATGAAGAGGTAGCCGACCTATCAGATGCACAGTTCAAAACACTGGTAATCAGGATGATCACAGAATTGGTTAAATTTGGTTGCAAATTAGATGAAAAAATGAAGGCTACATTAAGTGAAATAGAGGAAAATGTACAGGGAACCAATAGCGATGGGAAGAAAACTGGGACTCAAATCAATGGAGTGTACCAGAAGGAAGAAAGAAACATCCAATCAGAAAAGAATGAAGAAACAAGAATTAAAAAAAAAAATAATGAGAGGCTTAGGAACCTCCAGAACATCTTCAAATGTCCCAACATCCAAATTATAGGGGTACCAGAGGGGAAGAGGAAGACCAACAAGTGGAAAACTTATTTGAACAAATAATAAAGGAGAACTTCCCTAATCTGCCAAAGGAAATAGACTTCCAGGAAGTCCAGGAAGCTCAGAGAGTCCCAAAGAAGGTGGGCCCAAGGAGGAACACACCAAGGCACATTATAATTACATTACCCAAGATTAAAATGAAGGAGAGAGTCCTAGAAGCAGCAAGAGATAAAGAGACAGTTACCTACAAAGGAGTCCCCATCAGACTGTCAGCTGACTTTGCAAAAGAGAACTTACTGGCAAGAAGGGGCTGGAAAGAAATATTCCAAGTCATGAAAGGCAAGGACGTACATCCAAGATTGCTTTATCCAGCAAAAGTATCATTTAGAATAGAAGGGCAGATAAAGTGCTTCTCAGATAAGGTCAGGTTAAAGGAGTTCATCATCACCAAGCCCTTTTTATATGAAATGTTAAAGGGACTTATCTAGGAAAAAGAAGATAAAAAACATGTATGTGGCAGACACCAGCCAGCAGTGTCCGCATCATTATGGATGAATTAAAACATACACACAGATTGCCGTGTCTGGTGGGGAAATAAGGACGACAGCATGGCTTTTCTCTCCAGAAGAGCAAAAGCTGCGGCCTCCGCCATGACATGCCTTTATTCTATCTCTCCTCACATTCCAAGATGGTTCTTCCTTCACTATCCTGGTTACAACAAAGGAGCCAATGCCCTTCATTACATCACAGAAGAAGGATATTAGCAAATGAAAAGGCAGCTGGTAACACTGGTCCCAAAGTTTAGCACTTGCAGGGGGAGTGGGTTTTAGCAGAGAGCAAATCTGAATACCGGCCAGGGAACTTATGTGTGGGTGTGGGTCCTGTGCATCTCCGAGTGGGAGGTGGGTCCAAGCCACGCAGAAGGGTCTGCCACACATGTACAATAAAATGACAGGAAACTCACAATTATTAACAACCACACTGAAAACAAAAATAAAAACAAACCAAGCAAACAAGTAGAGCAGTAACAGAACCATAGAGAGGGAGATCAAGTGGAGGGTTAGCATCATGGTAGTGGTAGGGGGACAGAGGGGGAAAAGGTACAGAAAATAAGTAGCATAAATGGTAGGTAGAAAATAGACGGGGGCAGGGCAAGAATAGTATAGGAAATGTAGAAGCTAAAGAACTTGTAAGTATGACACATGGACATAAACTAAAGGGGGGAATGTGGGTGGGAGAAGGTGTGCAGGGTGAAAGAGATTGAAGGGGGAAAATGGGACAATTGTAATAGCATAATCAATAAAATATATTAAAAAATCTTTGTGATTAGAAATACAGACTTTCTAAATAAATTTTTGAAAACTAACAACTCATCATGATTTAAAAATAATACTTATAATTATTATCCAAGCCAGCAGTTATCATGTGCTTTCTCCTCTTCTATGTGCTTTTCATATTTTAATTTTTTTAATGCTCCTTATAACCACATGCACTGAGTACTCTTACTACCCTCAGTTAAAGTCTGGGTTGGCTGAGGCAGAGATAGGCTAGGGGGTTTGTCAAAGTCACGCAGTTGGTAAGTCACGGAGCTGACACTTGGAGCCAGGTGTCTCCAGAGACCCTCTCCTTATCCCTCCATAACTGAGTACTTCTATTCTGCATAACATATTATTTCAATCTCCTGATTGATATTTCCTTGGGAAAATGCTCCTACCAGACACCAAGATGAACTCCCAGTGGACTTTGGCACTGAACCTTCCCAACCCCCATCCCCATTCCCTGTTTTAAACAGATGGACAGATGGGTGAGTCTCTGGAATAAACATGTGGTTTGGGGGTCCTAGTTTTAAACCTCAGATATCTAAACAATTGTCTTGCTATCTTTTTTAAATATAGAGTTTATTTATGAAGAAATAACTAATGTTGAAATAGTCCTACATATTTCTCCAAGAAGTTTGTTCTGTGGTAGTCACCAATGCTATAGCTATTTTAGAGATTTCTTTTTCTATAGCTAACTTACATCTACCTTTTCTTAATTTTACTGATTTCAATTTCCATTACAATTTTCCACTGAAAAAATAGTTCATCCATTTATTTTGATTTTTCATTATTTAAAGAGGACTTTAAAGAATTATTGAATCATAAATTTCAGAAGAAATGAGTAGGTAAATAGTTTTAACTATGGTCTATTTGCTATTTTCTTTCCTACTTTTCTGCCTGGGCCTATGTTTATTGAATTCCATAGAACGCCAAGGCAGCATTTGTAAAGGGGATTTATTTAACTCTGGGTGAGTTGTACAAATTCAATAATGTGGCCCAACTCTTGTTTAATTTTGAAGGCTTTCTTCTAGACAACATTGCTCATAATGGACGGTTCAAGCTAAATTATCCATTATTGTTCCCAAAGTTTACAATTAAACTATCGATCAAAACTGGCAGCGATTCCTCCAGCAGCCTGAGTAAAGAAGCACTGATTGCATCAGAACCTGAGTGTGTGGAGCCAGAAGAAGGTGCTGCAGACAGACAGGTAGGTAACAGACTGACAGACACACCCTTCACCAATCATCCTAGGATACAGCCTTTGGAAATTTTTCTTGAGCCTAGAAACAAGCCGCAACCATGAATACATAGTGTGGGTGTGCAATTTCAATAGCCAGAGGTCCCCGCAATTTGTGATCCCTATCCCTGACTGTAAAAATTGGAGATTAACAGGTTTGTCTCTATAGGGAACCAACCTCAGCTTTTAGGATCCTTCAGACACTGCAGAATGCATCTTTTCTGGGGAATTCCACAATAAAATGACTGTTATTTATCATTACAAACCTCTTTATCATTTAGTCAATAAAAGGCCTCTCTCTCTTTCACTTTTTTCCTGTGGCATGCTCAGAGTCAGAAATCGGTATTAGTCTCTCCTGGCCTGAAGGCAGGAGATGTCAAAAGCTAAATCATGATCTACCCTGGCTTCCTGGCTAAATTGTGTATGAAGGCCTGAGGCAAAAAGGTGCACATGCTCATTATTTGAAACAGAGAATTTTTTCTCTCTCTTTTAGTTTTTCTTTCTTTTTCTCTCTCTTCTTTTTTACATATTGAGACATATGATAAATACATGTATGAATTAGAAGACATCAGGCATGAAACAAGGCAATGAGAGCTTAACAGTTTGCCTTCATTTATTTTCTGATCAAGAAATAAAAAGTGGATTGTCATTCAAACAAAAAAGCACAGTAAATTTTGCCCCTTGACCTTTTTGATCAGAGTAAAAAAAGTTAAGTGTTATTTATGATTGGGTGTCAGTAACAGGTGCCTTCAAAAAGGAGGGCAGAACTCAAGAACAGCAGAGTTTTAGGTAAGTGTGAGTGATATTTTTATTTGCACAGAGACCCTGCTGGGGATAGGGAAGAGAAATCCATTCCTCTGCACCAGCAAACAGATTTTGCCTGCAGGATTCTTCATTTCCCACAGCACCTCAGTGGTGGACATATGGTGTGAGTGGCCAGTGTCACACAAGGTCAGTAGGAACGTTGAGATAAGAGTTTCTTTGGATATAACATATCTGGGAAGTTCATGCTAAGCCAACTATCCTGATTGGAGTCTGAAAACAGCACAGTCTAACAGAAAGGACAGTTTGGTGGCCTTAGGTCTCTTTTCATTAAATTGCTGTAGGTATGCTCTCTCTACTGAGTTTTAAATATGCCAAAATAAAGACCACACTCTGCAGTGGCCTGAGTTTATTCATTTCTTCATTGTCTTATTTATTTAACACATAGTCTGAGCTCATCCCATGTGCAAAATACTATGGTAATACAGCTGTGAGCAGATAAGGGACTCTTGAGAGTGATGAGATGGGCCCAGGAAAAACATTTAATGACTGCAATTATATAGATCCATTC
>PVKU01009501.1:0-61176 GCA_004027475.1 Anoura caudifer | reverse complement strand
GCGCACCACTCTCAAGGTATAACTGAGGCGGGCTCCAGACCGCTGCTGAGATAGCTGAGCTCCACATACTATCCTGGTGCTCCCTGCCCTGCTGATCTCCCTTGGCATCGACCGCCGGAGGCTCTGCCCTGCTGGACTGGGGACTTCACCTGCCCTGCTGCCCACCTGGCTCCAGGGATCCTTCCTTGCAAGACACTGATAACTCCCTTGCCCACGGTGCTGTCTCCCGGACCTGCAGGCTGACACTCTGGGACTCGGGTTCATTATTCCCCAGTTCTGTGTGATGTTATTACTGATTGTTTCTGAGTGATTAGTATTGTTATTAGATTAGTATAGATTTGGATTACATCTGTATTAAGAAAAGCTGAGTGAACCTGCATTAGTAAAGTCCAAGTGAATAACATAGTCACCTGTGTTGGCTCCCTGTTATTTCTCCGTGCCATTGTCACCTGTAGGACTGATGGTCATGCAGACAGCTCAGTGCTTTCAGTTTTTAAGGCCTGGATCAGACGATCTGAGGGCAGGGACTAAAGGCTGGCTTATAGGGAAGACTATATCGCAAACATACACTCTCTATATTACCTCCATCAGTGTGGAACACCATTGCCTGTTGCCTGCCAGGGTAGTAGTTCATCCCGGTTTCCCTGCTCCCACTTCTGCCCCCCTCCAATTAATTCTGCCACACTGGTAGTACAAAGATGTAAATCAGCTTGTGGCATAGTCCTGCTCAACACCCACTGCTGGCTTCACTTGTCTTTAGAATAAAGCTAGGGTCCTTGCACAGCCTTCAAGGTGCTCCAGGATCAGGGCCTCCAGCTTCCACTCCCTCAGCCATCTACCCACTGTCACCCCAAGCACCTCCTACTTCCCTCACACCGATTCTGCCACCCTTCCCCAAATAACTGCCCTTCTTCATGCTGCGTTCACTGATTGGTCCCTCCTCCTGAACCCTGTGCCTTCTGCCTCCCTCTGGGCCAGTCAGCAAGGCTTGGGAGGGAAGATAGCACCAATGCCCCACCGATCAGCAACCTTTCCTTCAAGTCCAGGGAGGGAACTGGGGAGTCTTTTCAGGCTGATGATGGCAGGGAGCTTAGAGGGTAGTGGAGAACTGAATGAAGGAAAGTGAGGAGAGTTCATGAGGAGCCTTAATGAAGCAACAGGAACAGCCAGATGGGCGTCTGAAGGAAAGGAGGTTGCTAACTTGCCTCAGCACCTGTGGGGCCAGGCAATTCAGACCCAATTTCTCCTTCTAGCTTCAACATCGTGGATTGTCTTCCACTCATTCCATTTCACAGACAAGGATACTGAGGCACTCAGAAAAATGAAGTGAATCACCCTGGGTCACAAGGCTGAGGCTAGCTGCCACCCAAGCCTATGGAACTCTTCACACTTGGGATTCCAGGGCCCCCAGCAGCTGGAGACCCATCAATTACTGAGTGGATGCAACTGAGGGAGCCAGCCTGGCATCGCCTCTGGCCAGCCACTGTGGCTCTGCCCCTCCACCCCAGGAGGCAGTGGCATTTAATCATTTACACTTTGAAGGCTGCCTATTCTCACCAGTGGCTTCCCTGCCCGCACATTTGCATTTGGAGCCTCTCATCTGATCTCTCAGAATTAAAGGCTTTGTCTCCTATTAAAAGAATTCCATACCCTAGGAGCCCCGAGGGGGAGGGGAGGCGGTTAGGGCCAAAAGCCTTCCTTCCCACTGCATAGGGCTTCAAAACCACTCTGAGGGTTTTAGCAGTTCAGGCAATGGGGAGGGGAAGAGCAGCAGAAAGGCCTGGGTTGGGTAGATAAAGTGAGGACCATCTCAGGGACCAGCTCCAGACTTTTAACCTGAATGCCTTCCCTGCCTATCCTATTCAGGCAGCCTAGGACATACTCTGGCCAAAGGTAGGAGCAAGCACAGGGTAGGCAGCCAACTAAGATAGCCTTGGAGTTCTGGGTCTAATGCTTATTAGATGCATGCTCTTGGGCAGCTGGCCCTCCCCTCTGAGCCTCAGTTTTCTCACCTACAAAATGGGTGGAAAGGGATCTGTAAAGGGTGAGTCCCACCTTTTCTGGGCAGCAGAAAGTGTTCCGTCTTAAGAGCCAGAGAGAGAATGAAATTCCAGATGTGTCCCTCTGTCCCCCTGGCTAGAAGCTTTCTTCTATATGGGCCTCAGGGTCCGCCTTATAAAACAGGCTGTTTGGTTTCAAGGGCTTTCCTCCAACTCTGGCATATTATGGGATGTCAACCCTCCAAGCCCATTCAGCCCACTACCTCCCCTTTACCCTGACCCCAGCCTGGATTTTGATCCTTTATACCATCACTAATGATACTTGTATCCTTGTACCCTAGGCCACCCTGGCTGCGCATTAGACTTACTTAGGGAGATTTACAAAAATCCCAGTGTCCATCCCCAGAGATTCTGATTGAATTGTTTGGAGGTGAGGCCAGGACCAAGTTCTTAAAAGCTCCCCAGTTGATTCTAATGGACAGATGGGGCTGGGAACCAGCACCTCAGGCTGTCCAGTATGTTAGAAGCACACCACTTCAGGGGAGAGATTGGGAACCTCAGCTCCACCCTTCCCAATGGTGACCACGGGCAAGTTACTTACCTTCTTCGTGCCTTAGTTATCACAGGTTTAGAAGGGGTGAGAGGATTAAATGATATAATGCGTGCAAAGCACTGAGGCCTTTAGAGCAACTCTGGGTCCAGAGGCAGCGCTCATCACATCTGTCTCTAGCTCCGGTGTTCACTTTGTGCTTGGCCATGTAGCTGGCAGTGAGCTCCTCACCACAACACTGTGAAGGAAGAAGGTTATGAAGCAGACCTTGCACATAGGTAGACTGGGGCCCAGACAGGGGAAGTTATTGGTCCAAGATCATATAGCTAGAATGATCTTTAAAGATCATTCTAGCAGAGTGGGAGGTGGTAGAGTCCTTAAGTGGGCAGCCTCTGGAGCCAGACTTCCTTGGCTTCAAATTCTATTACTTCAGCTGTGTGAAGCTGAGTAACTTACTTTTCTGTGTCTCAGTTTCCTCATCCTTAAAATGGGGACACTAATAGTACAATAGGACTTACTTTGCAGGCCCTCATTGAGCTCATTCCCCATTCCCCAGCCTCAGCAACCTCCTACATTCTAAGCCAGGAAGTCCAGGCACAAAGGAGGGGGGAAGAGACTCACCCAAGGTCGCACAATGAGTTCAAGGCAAAACTTGGCCAAAACCCAGGCCTCCTGGGCAGCTTTCCAAAGGCCCCAGCACGGCACTTATTCCTGAAGCTCTTGTCATCTTCTCCAGTCACAAATAACATTAAAAACTTGTATGGCCAGGTCACTGGCAATTTTCTGTCTCACAGCGTTCTTGGGGAAAATCAGAAAAGGATGTCTCATTCTCTCTTAATTCTTGATTTTTTATTCTCTGTGCACTCTCTCAAGCGGGCTCTCACTGGCTCTGTCGTCTTTCTCCCTTTCCATTTTCTCCCTCTTCAGTTCCCTCTGGTAACTCAAAACCATCTGAATGAGTTTAAATAAACTCTCCTCAAATAGTCTCCTTCAAGGGGGAGAGGATGGAAAGTTCAGCCTGAAGGGAGAATTTCTCTGATGATTATAGCTGAAGAGGGGGATGATGATGGGGCTGGTGGCATGGTGGGGGTAGAGGGGTGAAGGGCTTGGAGACCAGGGGCATGAGCTGAGGAGAGGGTATGCTGTTGGCCAGGGATGAACAGGGTGATCCCTGAATGAGGACACAGAGGACACACAGACAGCCAAGCCTAAGAGGCCCAGAAGGCCCATCAAATCCACACCAACTCCTGTCCCTCTCCCCAACACACACACACACACACACACACACACACACACACCCCCCAGATGGGGACAGAATTTCCAGGGGGTTGTGGAAGCACTAAGTAGTGAAATACCCTATTAATGGCCAAAGTGTCACTTGGAGAAGGAATTTCGTGGCACGTTAGCTCATCAGTAACATCACATATGTGAGATTATTATTTGCCTCAAAAATTGCATATTACAAATCTCTAGTCCCCAAGCACTGTGATTGGCCAAATAAGGGAAAGTCCTAGTAGAAATAGGCAGGCTACTGTCTCTGAGTACTTACTACATGGCAGGCACTGTTTAGGGTGTTTCCCATGGAAGAACTCATTAAAGCTCGCAACAAGCTAAGGAAATTGGTACTATTAAAGCCCCCATTTTCCAGGTGAGAAAAGTGAGGCCCAAACTGATTAAACAACTTGCCCAAGATCATAGACTAAGTAACGGAGATGGGTTTAAACTTGGCAGCTTGACTCCAGAGCTCATGAACTTAAACACTGTGTTATGCAGAGATAGACAAAGTGGGCCCTTCCCTCAGAGATTGGACAGACTGGGAGGAGGGTCCCTCTGACAGTAAGAAGCTACGTTTCAGACTAGCAAATGCTGTCAAGTAAACAACTCTGCGAGTCAGGCAACTGCATTCCAGTTCTTAGCTGTGTGACCTTGGGCAGGTTACCTGACCTCAGACAAAGCCAGAACCCTAAATCATAGGCCTGTGAAAGTGCCTAATAACACCTACAGAGCTAGGGGAGGGGGCCTTTTATAGCCACTGGCTCACGACCACCATGTTCAGTTCCCTACCCTCTGATATATACACCTCTCTGTGTGCTTACCCCACTGTGAACTTGTGTCCCCCAAGCCCACAGTACTCAGCCCCCAGCAACCCCACTGCACCCCTGAGAAAGAACACTGCTTGTAGACATGCACACATCTCTCCCTGCACATACACACTCCTGTGCACACACACAGCCCTATCCTTGCACACATGTGTACCCACATCCCTATGTATACAACCACTGCCTTGAAATACTGTCTGCAGCAGCCCTGTGCGCAGGACTCAGAAATGTGGTTCTCATGCAGCTCAGCTAATATTCTGTCACATGGGGGCTGCAGGCAGGAGGGCATGAGCAGGGCATGGGGGCCCAGAGATGGGTGGAGTGGGGTGCACAGTGCGGTGTGGAAGAGGCTGGTCAGGCCTAGCCTTTTAAGCAATCTGTTTAGCCCTGCAGCTAAGGAGCCCATTAGCAGCAGCTTCTCATTTCAGATTTCCCAGCATGCCATGGCCCACAGACTACGCACTGTTTATTTGGAGAAGCCGAGAAAAATTGTTTGTATAATTAGAGCGGGGACAAGGGCTGCTGTTCAAGGGCTTCTCCGCAGGAGCCTTGGGCTTACAGCAGTCGCCAGTTCCAAAGCCCCACCTCCCGCCTGAGGAGCACCCGGCCTGGGGCTGAGAACAGCAGAGGTCAGCAGCTGGGCTGCAGGAGCTACCTCCACCTACCTCTCTGGCCACCTCTCTTGGTAATAACTGACTGGACAGACCACCATTGTTCCACCAGGAACATTGTTCCAGACCAGGCAGGGAGGAAACAGGGCCAAGGTGCCATGAAGTGAACACAGGGTGCAAAGAACCCAGGCTTTGAATTTAGATCTTTTGCCTCATGGGGCCTCTCTGAGCCTCAGTCTCCTCATCTGGAAAATGGGTATGGTAAAAATATTACTGAAGCTTAGTGGCTGGGAGGAGGAACAAGCTTTTTTGGTATCTAGCAGAATGCCACAGTGTCCCGTACAGGCCTTCTTTCTTGCTCTATTCTAGGGTGGGCCATGATTCCTTGTTTCTTTACATCCAGATAATTGCCTTCTGAATAATCAGCTTTCATTCTGCCCACCTTAGGCTTTTCAACAAACTCTGATATTCATAGTGTCACTGAGTCCCAGGGTAGAAAAGGCCAGATGGTTTGCTTCCTTCTCTCTCAAGGCAGCCTGTCCTTTCTCCTGTGTCCTTTGTCAGAAAATCTGATTAAGTCTAAATTTGTCCTCATGAAACAAATCCTCTACCCTTCCTCATCCTCACACACAGGTCTGTTCTGCTCCTCATCTCAGGGCAGGCCACTCTTCTTTTTTCTTTTTCTTTTTTTCTTTCTTTCTTTTTTTTTTTTTTGAGAGAGAGGAGAAGGGAAGGAGAAAGAGAGGGAGAGAAACATGGATCAGTTGCCTCCCCCATGTCCCAGCTGGAGACCAGGCCCCAACCTAGGCATGTGCCCTGACTGGGAATTGAACCAGCAATCTTTTGCTTTGTGGGACCACATCCAACCCACTGAGTCACACCGATGAGGGCAGGCCACTCTTGATACAAGTAATAGAAGTTGATCCAGGGATCCTTCCTGATCAGAACAGATCTCCACCTAACAGAGATTCTAAGTAGGGCCTGAGCCTTCAGGCAAGGCCCAGCCTCAGCACCACACTGCCTCTCCCTCCCTCCCCAGAGCTGCTCTCTTGAAGTCCTGACCACCATCTGAGTCGCCTCCTTCCCTGGCCCTGTCTGATCCGTGGTGGGGTAAGGAGCAATTATGTCCTTAGCTCCCATGATAGGGGCTGAGGTTCCCATTTGGGCCTCACTTTTGCCATTTGTAAAGTGGGAAGTTGGACTAGATAAACTCCAAAATCCCATCATCTTAGTGAATGCTCACAAATAGCTTCCTGAGGTGGGTAGGGCAGGGAAGTAATAGCTTGCCCAGGTCATAAGGCAGTAAGGGGCAGAGCCGGGATTCCAGCCAACGTTAGCTGGCCTCCAAAGCTTACATGAGTCCCAGAGAAAGCCACACACACAAAACAAAGGAAAAGCAGGAGAATCAGCCCTCTGGCTGGGGGAAAGCAGCATCCATCCATCCATTCATCTATCCATCTATTTCTTCTGTCTGTTGATTTGTTTTGTAATGAAACATTTCAGATGTACAAAAAGGTTTCAAGGATAGCACAACGAGCCCATTACCCATCATTCAGCTTCAGACATAAGATATCACAGATATAGTTGGCGATTTCTGTGTACACTCAGATCCTAATCTTCTTAACCCATCCCAAGGCAGCCACTCTCCTGATTTTGATGTGTGCAAAGCTTTGCACTAATGGTACACTCTGTGCACACTCAATGACTTGCTGTATCATTCTTTACCATGTCTGAGATGTGTCCATACTAACCCATGTAGTCACAGCTCATTCATTTCATTGCTACAGAGTATTCGATTGTCTAAATATGTTATGACTTATTTATCTGTTCTCCTAATCATGAACATTTAGGTAGTTTTGCACATTTTATCCCAACAGAGCACTGTTATGAACATCTTTGCATATGTCTCCCAGTGAACACATGTGCGTGTATGTCTCTAGAGTTTCACTGGGTCTGAGGGTGTGTACTCATCTTCACCCTTACAGGATGTTGCCAAGTTGCCTTATTCATCTGTATATTCATAGGATGAATGTTTACTGAGCATTTACTATGTACCGAGCCCTGGTGTGATGGCAGAGCAGGAGGAGCCTTTGCCTTTAAAGAGAGAAGCAGAGGGAAAGGGGCAAGTTAGAAAGAACTTGAGGTGTAAGTAGTCAAGTCAATTTCCATGACCTTGTGGAGAGCTCTCTGGGAAGAGCACTCAGGCTGCGTAGACATGGTGGATGGGGGGAGACCTTGCTTCCCAGGCAACTTCTGAAGGGATGCAATCATGGGAGGTGGCAGTTAGCAGACCCAGGTGTTGGTTCTGGTTCTGCTTCATATTCACTGTGCAACCTTGGCCAAGTACCTTGCTGTCTCTGGGCCTAAATTTCTTCCCAATAGGTGAGACAGGAAGGCAAGATGAAGCCTCAGCCTTTACTGTCTGTAGTCAAAAGATTTGAGTTGGAAGAATCCATGTATCAAATAACCCATGGAGCCTTGATTTTTCTCCTCTTTAACATGGGCTTTGCTAAGCCCTGGTGGGCCCATCTCCCAAGGTCTCCAGGAACACTCTAGAGGGTTCAAGTTATCCTTCTAAGTGGTGTTCTCCTCTAGGTACAGGTCTGTCAGGAGGTAGACAAATGGCAAAGATGACTCCTGAATTTCCTCCCATCTTCTAGCTTTTGGCTTCTTCACTCCTCGCATTTCTGCTGGGCCCCTTCTCTAGACTCTGCTCCCACTCTAAGTCAGCCATCTCTGCACACAAGGTATAAATATAAAAAATAAATAAACTCAGAACTGGAGAAAATTGCTGGCAAGCGCTGGCCGCTGATTAGCATGCATAGTGGACGTGCAGCTGGGCATATCGAAGAGAAGTGCATTTTTCTGCAGGACAGAGCTATCAGCATGGTATGGGCCAGGGAGGGTGACAGAAGGACGGAGACCCAGAGGCGGGGCTCTGCTTAGACTTGAGGAGCCCCTCAGCCAGGAGGGCCCCAGGCCTCCTGTCTGTCTCAGGCTGCTCTGTTCCCTGCACATGGTCCCAAAACCTCAGCAGGGATTTTCCCTCAGTAAGCTTGAACCTGGGGCCTGGATGAGAGGAATGCAGGAGGTGGGGAAAGCAGAGCCAGGCTGTGAGGGTCAGATGAGCCTGGGTTAGCTGGGCGAACTGAGGCAAGTGCATTCATCATTCTCAGCCACTTTTCCCCATCCAAAAAAAGAATAGTGAACATCTTGCAGGTTTGTGGTGGTCCAATGTGTGAAGGAGAAGGCCTAGCGGTGATAAGCACATTGTAAGAAGGTAATGGGCCGTCTTCCTCCTCCTCTGCAATCTGAACCCCACCCCCTAGTGTATGGCCTGGGGGAGCCACATATTAGAAAAGTAAGGAGCCAGAGGAGCGTCTGGGGGAACCCAAGGGGGAAATTCGTAGAGAAATAAGAAGAAAACAAGTAAAAACAGCTGTGGCGTGCTTTGCAGTCTTTATCACTTCATTTAAACACCTCGGCAATCCTTTACAGATGAGGAAATTGAGGCACTGAGAGGTTACTAACTTGCCCAAGGTCACACAGCTAGGTACTTAGCAGACCTGGTATTGAAGCTCAGGCGACTCGACTCCACTTAGCTTTGCCAGATAAAATACAGGCCGCTTGAGTTAGATTTGAATTTCAGATGAACAATAAATACTTTTTCAGTATATACTGAAACTGAAAAATGACATACCTATGCTAAAAAGTATTCATTGTCTGAAATTCGAACTCAGTTGGGCATTTTTTTTCCTTTTTGTAGAATCAGCCACCCTACCTGCAGCAGCCACATTTTTAACAGTACCTGAAACACCCCACCAGCCATACTCTAAGGCCTTTGACAAAGTGCTTGAGGCTCTCCCCCTGCCCAGCAACCCCAACTCTCACTCCCACCCACCTGCAACTCTACACCTGGTAAATGCACTTTCAGAAGCCCGTAACAGGCCCCTCGGGAGTTACTTTTAACAGAGGGAGGGTTGGATCTCAGACCTCAGTAGGACTCTCAGCAGCCAGGGAGTCACTGCAAAGGGACTGCCAGAGGAGCAGGTTGTCCCCCAGGGGCCCAAATCTCGGAGGCTCAAATCCCAAGGGTGAGAACAGTCAAAAGGTGTGCTCACTCTGGAGTGTGCAAACCTGGAGTTAAATCCTGGAATGGCAATTTATTTGCGATGTGATCTGTCTTTGTCAGTTCAGGCTGCTATTTAAAAAATACCATAGACTGGATGGCTTAAAGAACAGACATATATTTTCCCCCAGTTCTGGAGGCTGGGAAATCCAAGATCAAGGCACTGGCAGATTCGGTGTCTGCTGAGGGCCTGCTTCCTGGCTTATAGGGGACCACCTTCTTGCTGTGTCCTTACATGGTGGGGGCAGTGGGGGGGTGGGGGAAGAGGGAAGTGTTGAGTGAGCAAGAGTGTGGAGAAAACAGGCTCTCTGGTCTCTTTTCCTAAGGGTACCAATGCCATCATGAACAGCCCTCCCTCATGAGCTCATCTAAACCTAATTACTCCCCAAAGGCCCCGCCTCCTAGCACCATCGCATCCAGGGGATAAGGCTTCCACAAGTGAGTTCTGGGGGGACACAAACATTCAGCCCATTATAGGCTCTAGGCAAGTTACTTGAGCTCCCTCTCCCTTTTCCCATCCATACAGTAACAATAACAGCAGAGGTATTGTGAGGAGTTAAGGAGCCAAGGTGTTGCACATTGGAAGTTCTTGGGAACTGTGACCTATTGTTACTAAGCACCCTCAGCTGCTCACTCCCCCACGTGCCCTTGCCCAGTATCCTCTCCCCAGCACTATACCACCAGCCTGCGATTTCTCCATTTCTCCATCTCTCTCTCGGGGTGGAGAGAGACCAGGCAGCTGATGAGGGTCTGCCCTCTGGGGTCACTTCCTGTGCAGCTGCCATCCTTGGCATGTGGGAATACCTGCTCCCAGCCTCCTCCCAGCTCCCATCCTGCCAGCCACAGCTCCTGAATGATTCACAAAAATACCCATACTCCAGTCATCCTGTGATTGAATGGGGCTCCAGGCAAGTGGTTTCTCACCCAGACTGCTCTAGCCATGGGGAGTTCAGCCTGAGGAAGGGGTTGGCGGTGGCATGGGGTTGGGAAGACACAAGGGATGCCCAAGGTTGGAAGGGAGGCTCAGGAGTATGGCTTCTAAGTGGTATTCTCTTATTCTCTTATGGCACCCCCTCCCTCAGAGCCCCCTGTCTCTCCAAATGCTGATTTCCAACTTCAGAAACTTGGGGAAAGCTAAGCACCTGTCTCTCTAGCCACCTCCCTTCTCTGAGCCCATTGCCCCATCTGTGAAATGCAGAGAAAGTCCCTACATCATAGGGTTAGCAGAAAAGTGGTGGGGGGAGTGGATGAGAAACCATTTTTCAAACTAACATTGCCCCACAAGCAAAGCATTTGGATCATACCTAGGCCTTTGTTTTACCATCTATAAAGTGGAAACTAGAATACCAGCCTTCTAGGGTTGTTTTGAGGATTAAGGTGTCCCCTGGGCTTATCAGGCTGTGCCCTGTGCACAAGACACACCTTTCCCACCCTCACTCTCCCTTGCCTGCCTAATCCTTGCTCTTTCTTTAGGATGGCTCAAAGTTTTCTCTTCTGAGCAGCCTTCCCACAACCCGCACCACACTCCCAAACTGGCTTGGGTACCTCATCCTCTGGCTTATTGCACCCCCTGTCCTACCAACTATGGGGTACCATCATGGCCTGGTTTTGGGTCTGTCTCCCCACTGACCAGTTAGCTCACCATTTTGTTCCTCATTTGCCCCCTGGCCAGCGTGGGCCTGGCACTGAGTTTGTGCTTCAGTAAACTTTTGCAAAATGAGTGAAAGTTCCTCATAAACACCAACATGTTGTCCAGATATGAGAGGTTATTAGCAGGACATCCCTTTGAAACCCAAGATTCTTCCTGTCATCACCGGCATCATCATGGAACTGGATTTTTCACAAGCAGCCCTCTCTTCTTCATCTTAAGCCTTTGCCCCCAGGATCCAGGCAGTGGGGCCTAGGATGCCACTAGGACTCGTGGGCCCAGTGGGGGCACCTGGTGGATTCCAGGGCCAGTCCAGCCTGTCTCCCGGGCCTCTGGCCTGCTGTTTTGCCCTGCTGAGCCCACTGCGTTCAGTCGCAGACACCTCATTATCGCAACGATGCAGCCAAGCTGGAGGCAGTTCAGAGAAGAGCAGCAAGAGCGCTGTGGGGTGGAGGGGACCTGGCGCTGGCGCTGGCGGCGTGGGGGGAGCGGGGGGGAGAGCGGGGTGGGGGAGGGGCGCAGTCCAGGCCTAGGCTCAGGCGCTTGGCTCAGCCGGGCCCAGCAGGGAACCTGAGAAGCACAGCATCTGTGCGCCAGCGTCTGGAGACAGGCCTCCTCAGCAAGGAAAGAAATGAGCAAGCTGGGAAGACAGAGAGAAGGGGGCTCCTCCTCACCACGGGCCAGGGGACTGAGGCCCAAGCCAGCACAGGACCCAGTCATCACCCTCTCCTCCCTTCAATGCGACCCCAACAGTTCCCACCTCTGCCACTACCTCTGTGAGTCAGGAGATGCCACTTCCTTGGAGTAGGAGAAGTAAGTGCAAGAGGCTGACACACAAGAGAGCCCACCTCACCCCTTCTTGTCTTATAGATGGCGGCACTGACCTAAGGAGGTAAAGGGACTTGGCCAAAATTACAGATGCAATTTACATTAGATACGAGCCAGCGGTGCAGCCTGAACTGGAACCTAGCACCTCTGGATTCCAAGTTTTGTGGTCTTTCCATTATACCTTTCTCTCCCCAGGAACTGAGTGAGTTCCTGGCCACACTGCACCCTTCTAGCTGCCCAGGGACACAAGCCACCTGTTCTGCAGTCACTCCTCGCCAGATACACACCCACACACCACAGATACATAAACACACTTGGACATGAGTACAGGCAATGGACACATGTGTGTTTCCAGGTGGGATGTTACTTTGGCTTTTCAAGACACCTTCCAAAGGGTGGCACACAAAATGCAGATCAGGCCTAGACCCCTCCCTCATGATTGGCACTCTGGTCTCTGAGCCTTTGCCCTTGCTGGCCCCTCCCCTTGGAATGGTCCACTCCCCAGAACATGGCCTGGCTGGCTTCATCTTTTCACGAGGGTATCACTTCCTCTGTTGCTTTTCAGAGAAGCATTCCTTACTACACAAGTCAACCTAGCCCATCACACCGTAGTCTGTTGTTCATAGCACTGAGCATGCTTTAAAATCAGCTTGCCTGTTTATTGTCTTCTCTACCCCTCAAAGTTGAAGTTCATTAAGGGCAGGGACCATGTCTGGCTGGTTTTCTGCTGTAACCCCAGCACCTAGAACAGTGCATCTCTCTCTCTCTCTCTCTCTCTCTCTCTCTCTCTCTCTCTCTCACACACACACACACACACACACACACACACACACACACACATTCTGATCGAATCAATGGACAATCAAACCTAGAGCAAGATCCTCCTTCCAGAAAAGATGTCCAGTGTGGGCAGAGAGAACGCAAGTTCAGGCCTTAACTGGAAGAGCCCCTGAACTATTTCACTCATTCAATAAATATTGATTTATTACCAGGCACTGATTCAGACACTGAAAACACAGCAGTGAACAAATGAAAGAACTCTGCCTTTGTGGGGCTCACATTCCAGTGGGAGGTGATAGACCATGACCAAGACATATAAGTCAATTATAGGCCATGTTAAAAGGTGATAAATGATGAGAAAAATAAAAAGCTAAGGGGGATGGGAGTGAGGGCAGGTAGCAGAGTTATGTCTAGAAATTGAAATAGGGTGGCCATTTCAGCAGAAACCTAAAGCAGAAACTGAGAGAGCCAGCCTAAGGATATGGGGCAAAGGAAACAGTAAATGCAAATGCCCTGCAGTTGGAGTGTCTCTGGCATGACTGAGGGACCTCAGAGAGATCTGGGTACCCCAGGCAGAGGTCAGCAAGGTGGTATCAATCACCAGGCAGGCATTCCTACTGTCTGTCACTTTCCCCTGCTTGGAGAGCCAAGAACCAAGGACTTGTAAGCACTGAGAATTGCCTTCCAAGAAATGTCTCAAATGCCTATCTCTTCCTCCTTTGCTGAGTGTATGACCTCAGTCTGGGCCAGCTCCCCAGGTGTCTTGTTGGCCCTGTCCGAGGCACACAGGACACTTTTGCCAGCTCTGCTAAGGTCAAAGAGGGCTACTGGCTATGACCTTCACAATGGGTTGATCTCTGTTGTTTGCACCATGTCCTTACTCTGCCACAGCCCTCCATGCCCACAGAAGCCATTAGCATGGGCCACATTAGCTGCATTTGACAGATTAAAAAAAGCCAAGGTGTAGGTAGGGTGTAGTGCTAGTGGTTGGTATCTACCGAGTACAATACTTATTGACTCTTCTTCACAAGGAACTTGGAGTCCCAGCCTCTTTTGACAGATGAGAAAACAGAACTCAGAGGTTAAGTGACATTTTCCAAGGTCACACAGCTAGGTCATGGCAGAGCTGGAATTGAAATTCAGACCTTTGTATCTCTACCATCTCTTATTTTCCATCACACTATTCAGCCTCTGGGGAACAAATAGGAGGTTGGTATGTAAAACCCAGGACACAGTAAGGTCATTAATCCACAGGGCATAAAGGAAAGCAGGTGGGCTTTAGAATCAGACAAGCTGGGACTGGAATCCCACAGTTGCTGTGTGACCTTGCAAAAGTTGCCTCCCCTCTCTGAGCCTCATTTTCTCATGTCTAAGCAGACTGAAGGCAGACATCTACTTGGTGAAGTTTCTTTATGGATTCAGTAAGACCCCATGTGGGGAGGTGTTCCATGTGGTGCCTGGCACATGGTAGATGTCCATTCAATATGGGTCTTTCTTTGCAGATGTTCATCTAACTGAAGTGACAAGGCAAAGGCTGGTGGCAGTGTGGCCAGCCTTGGCCACCTGCATGCCTGCTAGGATTAACGCTGAGGCTGGGCTTAGAGGAAGGTCCCAGCTGGTGTGGTGGGTGTGTCACTAGCAGGTCCCAGACCTCTTTGCCCTGAGGACCCTTCTGGGCCAAGGACAACAGCAATGCCATTGCTCTTCCAGGCCAACTCTTAACTGGGAACCCAGAAATAAATGGGAAGCAGGAGGCTGGGGGTCTGAGCCCAACTCCTCTCCCTGGGGCTCTATTCCAGCTTTCCCTCTTGCCAGGCCAGCAGAGAAAACAGTTCTCCCAGCCTCTCCACCCCTCCCCCCACCTGAGGAGCCCCCTGGGAGGGTTCAGGGCTGTTTAATGGGGTGGAGCTGTCTTTAATCTGCTCCATAAATGTTTTCTGGATCCTCATTAGAAACCATAATGTCCTATTAATATGCTGATGAGGTTTCATTTGGGGCCAAGGAAGGAGGAGTAGCTGGGAGGATATGGTGTGGGGGTGGGGTGCCCAGCTTCACCATGGGGGTCCTGGTGGGGAGGAGCAGTGCAGAGCTCCTGGTATCTCCCCTAGTCCTTGGGAAATCCAAACAGATTTGGTCTCAGGCCCCACTGTTCCCTCACCACAGGCCCCCAGGGGACTGAGTCAGCTGACACACACACACCCCTGCACGCCCCACCCCTGAATACCACCCTGGGAACCCACCCTGCGACCAACATTAGTCACCGAAGCCTACGCTAATTCCTTACTTTTTCCTACCACTGGCATCTGCACTGAACACACTGGGGCCTAGCACCAAGTGAGGTCCTCAGGCCTGTGGACTTCAGTGAGATACAACTGGGCAGCGTTGGACAATGGACAGAAGCAAGGTAAGTAAAGTGGCCAACATGGAGCAGGCCCTCAAAACACTGTGGCCACGAGGACAGGTCCTGCCCTTGCTCCTCATCTGGATGGAGGCAGATGGGTAAACAATTACAATAACATCCAGTGCTGTGATGCCAGAGGAGTTTGGGCACAACAAAGGAGGGAGGGGCTGTCTGTGTTCAAGCTGCTGGAGGTGTGGATAAGACTCAGTATGTCCACACGGAACAATATAAATGAACAAACAAAATAGGAACAGACTCATAGACACAGAGATGGGTCTGGTGGTTGCCAGCAGGGAGGGATTTTGAGGGGCTGGGTGAAAAAGAGGAAGGGATCAAGAAATACAAATTGGTAGTTATAAAACAGTCACAGGCACGTGAAGGGACAGTATAGGGAATATAGTCAAGAATATTTTGATGACTATGTATGGTGTCCGGGGGGTACTACAATTATCAGAGTGATCACTTTGTAAAATATGCAATTGTCTGACCACTATGTTATACACCTGAAAGTGATACAAAATTATATTGAGTGTAAACTGTAATTGATTTTTTTTTTGAATTTTACAAGTACGTACTTGCAGATGAGATCTCTGTGCCAGGCCTTTGTACCTGCTGGTCCCCAGCCAGGAATGACTCCTCACATCTCCACATGCCCAAGTTGTGTCACCCTTCAGGGCCAGCTCCCTGGTTCTCCTGGCTGACCCCAACTCCAGTCTACCCCTGTAGTCTCTCCCAGTGGGCCTAGATTCAGAGGCGTTGACATCCGTGTGCTGTTCCCCACAACGAGGCTGGGAGGTCCTGCTGGTGGCCTGAATGGCATTCACTGAGGCAGGTGCACCCTCATCTACACCTCCTCTCTGACCTCTGTGGGCCAGTGAATTCTTAACTCCCTTTGCTGCAAGGGCCCCATCCCCTGAACTTCCAACTTCAATGGCCGCTGGCTCCTGGCTCAGACCCTCAAGTCCTGGCTTCTCAAAGTCGTTCCAATTAGGACCCCCTGCTTTGGCCTGCTCTGAGTGCCTGCATTGGCCAGCTGGCCCCATTTTGCAGGGCTCCCTGGCTAACCCTTCTTCTGTGGCTTCACCGGGGAGCATCTCGCTGTGACCTCCTATTCCCTTTTGCCTTTTCCAACAAAAGTCACCTTCCTGGTTCCTTGACCTCTGTCCCCAGCTGGAACACATGTGCATGGCCCTTCACAGTGTGCAGGCTGCTCCCTCAACCCAGTGTTCTGTCATCTACGCTTTGAGCTCCTCAGGGATAAT
Organism: Anoura caudifer; assembly: GCA_004027475.1. Taxonomy (NCBI): domain Eukaryota; kingdom Metazoa; phylum Chordata; class Mammalia; order Chiroptera; family Phyllostomidae; genus Anoura; species Anoura caudifer. The sequence goes on along the minus strand of PVKU01009501.1, from coordinate 44,868 downwards.
CAATCACCCATTCCTGTCTATAAGAAGTAGGAAGAGCAAGTGCAATGTGTGGCATTCAGGTCTCCACTTATTTGCTGGGTGGCCTTAGGTAAGTGCTCCAGCTCTCTGTGCCTTAAAAAATGGGAACAATAATATTATCCATATCATAGAGTCCTTGCATTACGTGGATTCAAGGAGACAATGCATATAAAGCACTTGTCACAGTGCCTAGCACACAGTAAGTGCTCAATAAATGCCAGCTATTATTCCCCAGCCTTCTTGGAGTCCCACCCAGGATATCTCTAGCCTATGCTGTTGCTGCTGCATCTCCAGGCTTTTCCCTGGCCCCAGTTCATCTTATTCCTACCGCTCCAATTCTGTCTTTGGACTCCAACAGACCTCGTTTCACTTCATGTTCCACCATCTAACTCAGAATTCTTTCTCTGAGCCTCCCTTCCTTAAACTGTGAATACCCACCTCAATAGGTTGATGTGAGGATCAAATAAAGTGGTGGCTGGCCATCCAAGTGCCTATTACAATGCTTGTCACATAGTCAGGATTTTTCTTTCCACATCCATATAGCTCAAATACGAGGCCAATTTGGCTTGAGCCTGAGGGTGGGGTGGGTACAAAGGGAAGAGTATGGCTGGGAAAAGTGACTAGGATGCCAAGGAGGCTCTGGCAAGGGGAGCCAGACTCACCAAGGCAGTTCCTGAAGAGCAGAGCAAGCGTAGGCATGATGCAGGCAGTGGGCAGCAACAGGAGTGCTGATCAGACTCTGGGCCAGGCAGAAGCCATGACGCAAGGTCTGCAGACCTGGTCATTCTCAGCAGGCCCTGGACCTATTTCCTGAAGCCCTCGAGCCTGCAAGTAGGAACATGGAGAGAGGCTGTTTGGGAAGGGATTCCTTTGGGTGGCACTGGGGAGACAGGGGTTGAGAACACTGACAACACTGTAATTACCCAGAAAGATATAAGGTCGTGGTCTGGGGACCAAGGATCAAAGGGATTTCAAAGGCCAGCCCCTCTCAGTGACCAAGACCTGCTTAAAGAGTCTTCTGGTGCCTGATGTGTCCTTGGATCAACTCACAGGACATGGCAGGGTCTGAGACTAGAACTGGGTAAAGTAGGGAACCAAAGCCTGTTTGATGTGAAATATCCCTAGGGCAAGGAAAGACTGTGGACATTGGGGGGCAGGAGCTGAGGGAGCCTTGAAGCCAGAGGTCAACCTACCTCAATCCAGTCATGGGGTTCTCTGAAACTCCAGTGGTCTCTAAGGAGCTGCTCAGATCAGGAAGTCTTCAGTCAGAAGACATTTATTAAGCCCTTACTAAACACCAGTCACCAGGCCTGGGGAAACAGAGGAGAATGTTTCAGGCCTGGCCTTCTGACAAGTTGGTATCTGTAAGCTAGGGTAGTGGGGCATGGGCAGGGTGAGAGGTAGGGGGGAGGGATGTGGACAGCTTCACCTCAGTGCTGCCACCACTTTGCATATTATAGTCCTCTCCTCTCTGAGCCTCAGTTTCCTCATCAGAACAATGGGAAGAGGTGGGGGAATAGATGCTTTCTGAGGGCGTATGAGTCTGAGTTGATGAAGGGGACTCAGCAATCATGTGAGGGCAGGAGCAATCAGAGCCCATCCAGGGTGTCCAAGGAAGCAGGGCTGCAAAGCTCTGTCTGAGCCAAGAGGGTGCCTGCTGCCCCTTAGGCTCCCTGGCCATCCCACAGCTCCTAGGGAAGCCCTCTGTGCTAGACTGTATGGGGCTGAGACCATGTGCAATCCCCCTTTCTCACCTTCCCTGCCCTGGAGCATTGGGTGTCCTGACGGCTGCTTGCCCACCAAGCCCCAAGCACTTAGGGTAAGAACCAACAGAGGCGCAGTCCTGGGGAACTGATGCGGCTGTTTCCCTTATAAGCCCCAGACACTCTCTGGTGACCATAGGATGCCAATTAGCAGAGAACAAAATGCTTCCTGCCTTGGGCCCTTGCCTACCACTGCCTGCATCTGCTCACAGCTTAATGGTCATTTGAGATGTCTCTGGGGACAGAGGATGGGGCTTCCATGGACTGCCTGGCTCCAGGCAGCAGCCTGGGTCCTGAGGGAGGCCGGCAGAGGAGGAGCAAGATGTGTGTGGCTGCTGGAGACACCCCCGCTGGCAGGGATACAGTATACTGGGGGCTGAGGGGTAACATCTGGGGTTGCTCATGCCACCCACCTGGGCATGGGTGCTCCCCAGGGTCTCTGTGGCACCTCTGTAAGGCCTCAGATCAGCCCAAGCTGGGGGTAGTCATAGTGGGGAAGGGCAGTCGGGCCTCAGGTCATCTTCTTACTTTAGGAAGGTGCTGGGACCCAGACTTCTGACCGGACCCTGGGCCCTTGTTGGGAGTATGTGATTCAAAGCCTTCATCACAAACTTGCCAGGTTGGTCTGGAAAACTAATGTGTGTGCCTGTGTGCCTATGTGCTGTGGGGGGAAAGGAGAGGAACCAGGTTCTGGTCAGGGCCAGCCCTTGATGTGCTGCTTTGTGGTCTCTGCATTCCAAGGCCTCAGTTTCCTCATCTGTCAAGTGAGAATGTCTGCCCTCCTTACTGAGTCAGATGACATCGCTCTGAAGAGTGTCCCTCAAAGAGCTCATTCAGGTGGCTGGGAAGGCTGCAGTGGAGGTGTAGGGGGTGGAAGGGAGAGAAGCTTAGTCTGGAAAGGTGATGTCACTTCCTTAGAGGGGTCTCTACTGATGCCCCTCTCCCACCTGCATTTGAAACCCATCCCAACCACTGGTTAGCTGTGTGACCTTGGGCAAGTCTCAACCCTTCTGCACCTCGGTAAACCAGGCATTAGATCAGTCTTACTGCCTCTTGAGATCCTGGGGATAAATGACATGAACATTTTGTCAAGCATCCATTAGTGCTGGGACAGAGCTAGGGTGAGGGAGGGTGGGTACCCCTGTTCTATGGAGGAAATGCCTGCAGGAGTCTTTAAGCACAGCTCACCGGCTGTCAGCCCCAGACTACCACCCCTCCCTGTGCCATGAATAATGAACTGGTATTGATCCCCTGGTCGGGAAATTCCCTGTGACCTGTGATAAAAATACAGCTAGTCTGTGAGCCTTGAGCTCAGAACAGGTTTTCACCAGCCAGGGCTGAGCTCATCTGCACTCCCCCACCCCAGCCCACAGCCCCAAGAGGGAGAGCCCAGTTTGACAGGATACCAGAGACAGAGACTCAAACAGTGCCCACCATCTCCTCCACTCTGTCACCAGGCAGAAAGGGATCAAAGGAGCAGGATGACCTATAGGGAGCTCCCATACTCAGGCCCTGGGAAAGAGAAGATGGAGTACACACCTGGGTTTAAATCCTGCCTCTGCCACTTCCTACAAGTGCCTCAGTTTGGTCAGCTGTCAAATGGACATGATAATTCCTCATTCTTTGAAAGTACCCAATCAGTGGATTTTAATATATTCACAGAGTTGTGCAGCTACCACCATTATCTAATTTTAGAACATTTTCATCAACCCAAAATGAAACCCCATACCCACTAGCAGTCACTCCCCATCCCCACCTCCTCCACCCTGTGCCTCTGACAACCGCTAATTTACTTTCTGTCTCTATGGATTTGCCTTTTTGGGAAATTTCATATAAATGATATTATACAGTATGTGACATTTTGCACCTGGTTTCTTCCATGTAGCATGATGTCTTCAAACTTTGTTCATGTCATAACATGTAACAGTACTTCATTCCTTTTCATGGCCGAGTAATATTCTACCATATGGATAAACCACACATTGTTTATCCATTCATTACTTGAGAGGCATTTGGGTTGTTTCCACTTTTTGACTATTATGAATAAGCTGCTACAAACATTCATGTACAAGTTTTTATGTGGACATATGTTTTCATTTTCCTTGGGTATATACATAAGAGTGGAATTGTTAAATTATAGAGTAACTCCATGTTTAACTTTTTGAGAAACTGCCAGGTTATTTTCTAAAGCAGCTGTACCATTTTACATTTCCACCAGCAGTGGATGATGGTTCCAATTTCTCCACATCCTTGCCAACACTTGTTGTTAATTGTCTTTTTGATTATAACAATCCTATTGTGTGTGAACTGGTATCTCATTGTGGTTTTGATGTACATTTTCCTGATGGGTAATAATGTTGAGCATCTTTTCATGTGTTATTGGCCAATTGTATATCTGCCTTGGAGAAACATCTATTCAGATCATTTGCCAATTTTTAAATTGGATTGTTTGTCTTTTTATTGTTGAATTATAAGAGTTCTTTATTCTGAGTACAAGTCCTTTATCAGATATATGACTGGTAAATATTTTCTCCCATCTTGTGATGTGTTATTTGTCTTCATTTTATTGATGATGTCCTTTGAAGCACAAAAGTTTTCAATTTTGATGAGGTCCAATTCATCTATCTTTTTTTTTTTTTTGGTCACTTGTGTTTTTTTGGTGTTGTGTCTAAGAAACCGTAAGAACCTAATCCAAAGTCACCATTTTCTTCTAAGGGTTTTATAGTTTTAGCTCTTACATTTAATATCATTTAATTTTTAAATATGGCATGAGGTAATGGTCCAACTTTATTCTTTTACCTGTGGATATCCAGTTTTTGCACCACTACTTGTTGAAGACTATTTCCCCACCACCACTGACTTGTCTTGGCATTCTTGTTTTAAATCAATTGATTGTATATGCAAGGGTTTATTTCCAGACTCTCAATTTTGTTCCATTGATCTCCACATCTATCCTTATGCCAGTACCATACTTTCTTGATTACCATAGGGTTGGTGTGAGTTTTAAAATTAGGAAGAATGAGTTCCAATTTAGTTCTTTTCCTTTCCAGATTGTTTTGACTATTCTGAATTCCTTGTAATTCCACATGAATTTTAGGATCATTTTATCCATTTCTGCAACCCCCCTCCACCACAAAACCTAGCTGAATATTTTATAGGAACTGCATTGAATCTGTGGATTGATTTGTGGCTTATTACCATCTTAACAATATTAAGCCTTCAGATACATGAACATGGGATGCCTTCCCAGTTATTTAGGTCTTTAATTTATTTAAGCAATATTTTACAGTTTTCAATGTAAAAGTCTTATACTTCACTCATTAAATATATTATTCCTAGGTATTTTATCCTTTTTGGTGCTATTGTATAGAGAATTGTTTTCTTTTTTTAATTAATTAATTTATTTTTTATTTTAATTGTTGTTCTTATACAGTTTTCTGTCTTCTACTCCTATCCCAGCCCACCACCCCAGCCCTCCCCCGAGAATTGTTTTCTTAATTTCTTTTTCAGACTGTGGAATTCAGAAATGCAATTTTTATATATTGATTTTGTATCCTGCAACCTTGCTGAACTTGGTTATTAGTTCTAATACTGTGCATTACTTAGAATTTTATTTTTATTTAATCTTTCCTGTATTTTTTCCATTACCATTTAGTCCCCTTACACTCCCTGCCCCCAGCAATCACCACACTGTTGCCCATGTCCATGAGTCCTTTTTCCTTTTTACTCAATCCCTGCACCCCCTCACCCCACCACTAGCTGTCATCCTGCTCTCCATCTATGAATCTGTCCCCATTTTCCTTATTAGTTTAGTTTGTTCATTAGATTCCACATATGAGTGAAATCATATGGTATATTTCACTTAGCATAATGTTGTATATATAAGGTTATATATATAAATTACCCTTCCTTTACAAGCTGAATGCATATGTATATATTATACATAATATATGTATATGAATATATGTCTTGCCTAATTGCCCTGGCTATAACCTTCAGTAAAATGTTGAATAGAAGTGGTGAGAGCAGACATTCTTGTCTCATACCTGATCACAGGGAGAAAGCATCCAGTCATATATTATGAAGTGTGATGTTGGCTGTGGGATTTTGGTAGATGCCCTTGATCAGGTTGAGGAAGTTTCCTTCCATTTATATTTATTGTTTCATCATGAAAGCTTGTTGAATTTTCTCACCAGCTATTTCTGCGTCCACTGAAATTATTGCCTTTTATTTGTACTTTATTTTATTAAAATAGTATATATTCATTGATTTTTAGATGTTAAGGCAACTTTGAATTCCTGGGATAAATTCCACTTGGCCACATTGCTGGAGTCTGTTTCTTATGATGTTTTTGGTTTTCATATCAAAGTAACACTGGCCTCATAGAATGAGTTGGGAAATGTTCCCTACTATTCCATTTTTGGGGGAGCAGAATGCAAGAAGTTCATATTACTATTATTATTATTATTATTATTATTATATGTTTGGTAGAATTCACTAGTCATCTGAATCTGGGCTTTGTGAGATTTGTTTTTATTGCTAGTTTAATTTCTTAAAATTTACGTATAGTTTATTTTACTCATAGTCTATTTACTTATGGTCTACTCAAATTTTTTATTTTTCTTGAATAAGTTTCAGTTGTTTCTCTCTTCCTGAAATTTATCAATTTCATCTAGTTTATTTAGCTCATTGATATGCAGTTGTTCATAGTATCCCCTTATAATCTGTAAGGATGATAAATCCTTTTTATCATAAATCCTTTTTATTTCTGTAAGGATGATAGTCATATCCTGCTTTTATTTCTTATTTTAGCAATTTGGATTCTCTCTCTGTCCTATCTCATCAGCCTGTCAGCCTAGTTAATGGTTTCTCAATTCTGCTGGTAATTTCAAAGAACCAACTCTTGATTTTGTTGATTCTCTCTACTGTTTTTCTATTCTTTATTGGTTAGTTTAGTTTTTTAAGGTGGAAGGTTAAGTTTTTATTTGAAATTTTTCTTCTTTTTTTAATATTCCTCCAAGTATTGCTTTAGTTGGATCCCATAAGTTTTGGTATGTTGTTTCTGTTTCATTCATCTGAAAGTATTTTCTTATTTCGCTTGTTATTTCTTATTTGGCCCACTGATTATTTAGAAGTATGTTGTTTAATTTTCACATATTTGTGAATTCCCCAAATTTCCTTGTTTTATTGACTTTTAATTTATTTCCATTTTGAATGAGAACATACTTGGTATTATTTCAGTCCTTTTACATTTACTGAGGCTTGTTTTATGATCTGACATATGGTCTACTCTGAAGAATGTTCCATATGCACTTGAAAAGAGTGTGTATGCAGCTGTTACTGGGTGAAATATCTATAGATGTTTGTTAGGTCTGTTCATAGTGTTGTTCAAGTCTTTTATATCCTTGTTGCTCTTCTGCCTAGTTGTTCTGTCCATTATTGAATGTGGTGTATTGAAGTCTTCAAGAATTATTGTTGAATTGTTTATTTCTTTCATCAATTTTGCCAGTGTGTGCTTCATGTATTTTGAGGCTTTCAGTTAGGTGTATATACATTTATATTTTTGTCTTCCTGATGAGGTGCCTTTTTTTTCATTATAAAACATTGTTATTTTTTCTAGTAACAATTTTTGTCTTAAATCTATTTTGTTGATATTAGCATAGCTACTGCAGCTCTCCTTTGGTTACTCTACATGATATAACTTTTCTCATCCAGTTATTTCCAACCCACTTGTGCCTTTAAATCTGATATATGTCTCTCATAGAAAATGTATAATATAGTTGATCATGTTTTTTAAATACATTCTGCCAAATTCTGCCTTTTTTCTCATCTTTTTAAAATTCAATTTATAGGGGTGACATTGCTTAATAAAATTATATAGGTTTCAAGTGTAAAATTCTATAATATATCATCTGTATATTGTATTGTGTGTTCACCACCCAAAGTCAGATCTCCTTCTCTCACCACTTATCCCGCATTTGCCCTCTTCTACATCCTGCTACCCCCTTTCCCTCTGGTAACCACCATATTGTTGTCTGTCTATAAGTTGCCTTTTTTTGCTTAATCCCTTTACCTTTATACTCTAGCCCCCAACCTCCCTCCCCTCTGACAGCTTTTGATCTATTCTCTGTATCTATGAGTCCATTTCTATTTTGCTTGTTTGTTTATTTTGTCCATAAGTTTCCACATACAAGTGAAATCACATGGCATTTGTTTTTCTCTTACTGGCGTATTTTAGTTAGCATAATAATCTCCAGGTCCATCCATGCTGTCATAAAAGGTAAGATTTCCTCCTTTTTAATAGCCAAATAGTATTCCATTGTGTAAATATACTACAACATTTTTTAAAAGATTTTATTTATTTATTTTTAGAGAGAGAGGAAGAGGAGAAAGAGAGGGAAACATCAGTGTGTGGTGGCCTCTTGAGAGCCCCCAACTGGGGACCTGGCCCTCAACCCAGGCATGTGCCCTGATGGGAATTGAACCAGCAACCCTTTGGTAGTAGGCCCACCTGGCAATCCTTTGGTTAGTAGGCCCACACTCAATCCACTTAGCTACACCAGCCAGGGCTGTACAACAATATTTTCATCCACTCATCTACTGACAGGCACTTGGACTGCTTCCAAATCTTGGCTATTGTAAATAACACTCCTATGAACACAGGGGTGCATATATTCTTTTAGATCAGTGTTTCAGGTTTCTTTGGATATATTCCCAGAAGTGGAATCACTGGATGATAAAGTAGTTCCATTTTTAATTTTTTGAGGAAACTCCATAGTGTTTTCCACAGTGGTTTTCTGCACCAATCTGCATTCCCACCACCAGTGCACAAGCATTCCCTTTTCTCCATGTCCTCATGAGCACTAGTTTGTTGATTTATTGATGGTAGCCATTCTGACTTGTATGAGGTAATACCTCATTGTAGTTTTAATTTGCATTTCTCTGATGATTAGTGACATTGGGCATTTTTTCATATTTCCATTGGCCATCTGTATGTCCAGTTTGGAAAAGTATCTATTCAGATCCTTTGGCCAATCTCTGCCTTTTGACAGAGATGTCTAATTAATTTACATTTAATGCAATTATGAGTAAGATTGGGTATATACCTGCCATTTTGCTATTAGTTTTCTATATGTCTTATGTCTTTTTCCCTCTGTTCCTCCATTATTGCCTTCTTTTGTGTTAATTACATATTTTAAGGTACCTTTGTAATTCTCTTGTCACTTATTTTAACATAGATTTTTGAGGGCTTTTTTTAGTGGTTATCCTAGAGATTACAATTAATTTAAAGCAATCTAGTCTAGGTTAATACTAATATAATATCAATAGCATACAAAAAGTTTGCTCCCATATAGCTATATTTCCTCCCCCTCTTTTGTGTTGTCATTGCCACACAAATTTCATATTTATACATTATAAGCATATTAATAGTTTTATTATTGTTGCTTTATGACATCATCTTTTAGGTCAAATGGAAAGAAAGCATTACAAACAAAAAATACAGTGGCACTGTCATTAATATACCTCTGTAGTTATTTTTACATGTGCTCTTGATTTCTTTCTGTAGACTCAAGGTACCATCTAGAGTCCTTTCAGTTCAGGCTCAAGAATTCCCATTAGTATTTTTTGAAGTACAGGTCTGTTAGCAATGCAATAAATCTTGAAATGCCTCCATTTGTCCTTCATTTTTGAAAGATAGTTTTGCTGAGCATAGAATTCTTGCTTTACCATTGTTTTCTTTCAGCACTTTGATTATGTCTTCTCACTGTCTGTTGGCCTTCATGGTTTCTGATAAGAAGCTAACTTTTCAATATCTCATTAAAATTATTGGTGATCACTTGTATGTGATTTTTCTCTTACTGTTTTCAAGCTTCTCTGTCTTTGACTTTTATCAACCAACTATGACATGTCTATGTATGCGTTGCATTGCATTTATCCTATTTGGAATTTGTTGAGCTTCTTGAAAATGTGGATAGGCATTACTGTTTTTAAAAAATCAAATCTGAGGCTTTTTGGTCATTTTTTGGTCCATGTGTTCTTTCTGCCTCTTTCTCTCTCTCCTCCTTCTGGAACTACCATTATGCAAATGTTGGTACAGTTGATGGTGTCCCATGTGTCTCCAAGGCTCTGTTCATTTTTCTTCATTGTTTTTTTTTTCTTTTTATTCTTCTGACTGGATAATCTCAGTTCAATTTCAGATCTGTTGATATTTTCTTTTGCAAGCTCAAATTTGCTGTTGAGTCTCTTTAGTGTATTTTTCATTTGAGTTATACTTTTCAACTCCAGAATTTCTATTTGGAAGTGCGTGTGTATGTGTGTGTGTGTGTTAAAATACATGTAACATAAAATTTATCATTTTAACCATTTTTGTGGTAGCAAGTGTAAGATTATTATACATATTTTAAATTAAAATTTGTTTTTGATCTCACTTATGTGTGGAATCTAAAACAAAACCTCAAACCAAAAAAAACACCAAACTCGTAGAAAAAGATATCAGATTTGGAGTTACCAGAGGCAGGAGCTAGGGGTAAGGGAACTTGTAGGAAGGTGGTCAAAGGTACAAACTTCCAGTTATAAAATAAATAAATACTCTGGATATAATGTACAACATAATGACTATAGTTAACACTGTTGTATGATATGTATGAAAGTTGTTAAGCGAGTAGATCCTAAGAGTTCTCATCACAAGGAGAACATTTTTTCTTTTTATTGTTTCTATATGAGATGATGGATGTTAACTAATCATTTCACAATATATGTAAATCAAACCATTATACTGTACACATTAAATTCATACCATGGTGTATGTCAATTATTTCTCAATAAAACTGGAAAAGTTTCAAATGAATATATTTAACCCACATGTTAACATTTTTGTTTTTATTGTGGTAAAATATACATAACAAAATTTACTATTTTAACCATTTTAAGTGTAAATATTATTGGCATTAAGTACGCTCACATTGTTGTGCAATGATTACTGTCTATCTTCAGAACTTTTTCATCTTCTGAACTAAGATTCCACCCATTAAACAATAACTCTCCTTTACTCTTTCTCTTCAGTCCTTGGAAATCACCATTCTACTTTCTGTATCTGTGGATTTGACTACTCTAGGTATCTCATACAAGTGGAATCATTTGTCCATTTGTGTCTGGCATACTTCATTTACTAATGTCTTTAAGGTTCATCCATGTTATAGCATGTGCCAGAATTTCCTTCCTTTTTAAGGCTGAATAAAATTTCATTGTATGTACATTCTGTTTATGTATTCATTCATATTTGGACATCTGAGTTGTTTCTACCTTTGGCTCTTGGGAATAATGCTGCTATAAACATTGTCATATAAGTATCTGTTTGAGTCTCTGCTTTCAATTCTTTGGGGTATATACCCAGAAATGGAATTACTAGATCATATAGTAATTCTGTTTTCAATTTTTTGCCATACTGTTTTCCACAGTGGTTGTGCCATTTTATATTCCCACCAGCAGTGCACAAGAATTCTAATTTTCTCCTCATCCTGGTCAACACATTCTTTTCTTTCTCTTTTTTTAATAATAGCCATCCTAATGAATGTGAAGTGGTATCTCATTGTGGTTTTGATTTGCAGTTCCAAATTATTAACAATGTTGAGTATCTTTTCATGTACTAATTGGCCATTTATATATCTTCTTTAGAGAAATGTCAATTTGAATCCTTTGCCCATTTTTTTCTTAGAAACAGCAAACATTTATTATAGTTCTGGAGGCTGGTAAGTTTAGTGAGGTCACTAGGGCCATTCTTCTTGCATGGTGAAAGCCCACTTCCTGGTTCATAGCTAGCGACCCTTATTCTGCTCCTCACATGGTGAAAGGAGCTAAGGAGTTCTTTGTAGCCTCTTTGATAGGGACACTAATTCCATCCATAAAGCTTCCACTCTCAGGACAAAATCACCTCCCAAAGGCCCCACCTCCCAATACTTTGGGGCTTAGGCTTTTAACACATGAATCTGGACAAGGCAGGGTGGTTGGATATAACCATTCAGTTTGTGACACTAGGTAATCAGGATAATAATAATAATAATAATAATAATAATAATAATAATACAAAACAATAGTACTATGCATAATTATACCTAACATCTATTCAATGATTTCTTAGGTATCATCCTAGGATTTTTATATACGTTAACTCATTTCATAAAGATGACCTTTTATCATTCTTACCTCTCCAAGGTCAATAAGAGCTCCTATAATCTAAGGTCATCTGACTGCTGAGAACGACTCATTCTTCACTGAGATGACATGTGCTTTTCCATCTCAGAGCCTTAGCCTGTGGTTTGCCCTTTTGTAATGTGCAAAAATATTAATTTCTTTTTTTGAGGTACTAGAAATAACTTTTCTTTTATTTATTTTTAGGGTTTTTAAAAAATTACTATTCGTGTATAGGTTTCTGCCTTTTCCCCCCACCCCTCTGCACCACCCAGCTCTCCCCACCTCCCTCTCCTGTTTCCACCCCCCTTGTTATTATTCATATGTCCTTTTATACTTGTTCCTGTGAACCCTTCACCCCTTCCCCCCATTATCCCCTCCCCTCTCCCTTCTGGTCACTGTCAGCCTGTTCTCAACTTCAGTGTCTTTCCTTTGCCCATTTTTGAGTTGGGTTATTTTTTTTTTTTGAGTCTTAGGAATTTGTTTTATACTCTGAACATTAGTCCCTTTTCAGATATGTGACTTGCAAATATTTTTCTCATTCCCTGGGTTGACATTTTATTCTGCTGATAGTGTCCTTTGGTGAACAAAATTTTTAAATTTTTATAAAGTCCAACTTGTCTCTTTTTTTCTTTTTTTCTTTTGTTGCCTGTGCTTTTAATGTCGTATGCAGGAAACCATTGCCAAATACAATCTCATGAAGATTTCTTCCTATGTTTTCTTCTAAGAATCTTATAAGCTTTAGCTCTTATGTTTAGGCCTTGGATCAATTTTGAGTTGATTTTTATATATGATGTTAGGTAAGGGTCCAACTTTATTCCTTTGCATGTAGATATCCAATTTATCCAGCACTGTTCATTGAAAAGACTGTCCTTTCCTCAATGAATGGTTTTGACACCCTTGTCAAAAATCATTTGGCCTGCCCTGGATGGAGTATCTCAGTGTATTGAGTGCAGGATGTGAACCAAAGGGTCACCAGTTCAATTCCCAGTCAGGCACATGCCTGGGTCATGGGCCAGGTCTCCAGTGGGGGCCACGTGAGAAGCAACCACACATTGATGTTTCTCTCCCTCTCTTTCTCCCTCCTTCCTCCTCTCTCTAAAAGTAAATGAATAAAATCTTTTAAAAAATTGTTTGGCCTTATACATGAGGGTTTATATCTATTCTACATCATTGGTCAATATGTCTGTCCTTACTTCCACCATTTTGCTTGGTGAAGATTTATAGTAAATTATGAAATCAGGTAAGTACTCCAATTTTTTTTCAAGAGTGTTTTGGCCTCCTTGAGATTTGTATGAATTTTAAGATGGTTTTCCTATTTCTGTAAAAAAACACTGTTGGTATTTTGATAAGAATTGTATTGAATATGTACATCTCAAAGTAATATTATCATCTTTTAAAAATGTAGTCTTTCAAGTCATAAAAATTTAATCTTTCAAATCTTTCCACTTCACGTGCCTTCTTTTATTTCATTCAGCAACATTTGGTAATTTTCAGTGTCTTTTGCCTCATTGATTAAGGTTATTTCTAAGTGTTTTATCTTTTTTGATGCTAGTGTATATGGTATAGTCCTTTTAATTTCATTTTCAGATTGTTTATTATTAGTGTATAGATACATAGTTGATTCTTGTTTGTTGATTTTGTATCCTGTAACTTTGCTAAATTTATTTATTAGTTCTAACAGCATTTTGTGGAATCTTTAGGGTTTTCTATATACAAGATAATCTCATCTGTGGTCTGAGATAATTGACTTCTTCTATTTCAATTTGGATACCCTTTTTAATATGTTTATTGATTTTAGAGAGGGGAAGGAAAAGAGAGAGAGAGAAACATCAATCAGTTGCCTCCCATACACACCCCAACCATGAATTGAACCTGCAGCCTAGGTATTTGCCCTGACCGGGAATTGAACCAGTGACCTTTCATTTACAAGATGATGCTCTAACCAGCTGAGTCACATTGACCAGGGCCAGATGCCCTTTAATTCTTTAGACATGGTTTCCTACATTTAAAAAATATTCATATGTTAACCTTGTATTCTGCAACCTTTTTGTTATTGGTTCTTAGTTCCAGAAGGTTTTTTTGGTTCTTTAGAATTTTCTGCATTGATAATAACATTTATAAACAAAGACATTTTTAGTTCTTCTTTCCCAATATTTATACCTTTTATTTCCTTTTTTGTCTTATTGCATTAGCTAGGTCTTCCCATACAACTTTAATACAAGTGATGAGAGCACACATCTTTCCTGCTCCTAATGTTAACAGGAAAACATCTAGTTCTCACCATTAATTATGATGTTAGCTGTAAGTTTTTTGTGTTTTTTTAAATCAAGGGAGTTTTTATCATGAACTGGTCAAGTGCTTTTTCTACATATATGAATATGATTATATAATTTGTCTTCTTTAGCCTGTTGATATGATGGAGTACATTAATTGATTTTGATGAACATATTTGTAATAGCTGATTGAAAGTCTTTGTCTAGTAAGTTCAACTTCTTTGCTTCCTTTGGTATGCTTTATATTAATACTGTTTTCCCTGTGTATGAGCCATACTTTGTTTCTTTGCACGTACCAAAACTTTTTGTCACAAACTGAACATTTCAAATAACATAATGTGGCAACTCTAGAAAGCAGTTTCTCTCCCCTCTTCAATATTTGTTTTTATTACTGCTTGTTTTAGTTGTTGTTGTTTATCTGTTTAGTGACTTTTCCTAACTAATTGTGCAAAGTGCATTCCCTGTCATATGTGGCTACTGCAGTGTATACTTGTTTATCTTAGTGATCAACTAACAATTGGACAGAGATTTCTTTAAATGCATTGAACCAATAATTATCCACTCTTTGCTGAGCAGTTGTGTGTGTGTGTGTGTGTGTGTGTGTGTGTGTGTGTGTGTGTGTGTTTAGGCAACCCTTCAATTCTCTAGCAGTTTAAAACTCTGCCTTAGCCATCACTTTCTACTTCCACCAAACCTAATGTCAACCAGAAGTGAAAGCCTAAGGCCTTCTCAGATGTATTTGGTTCAATGCACACAGCCCTACATAATGCAAGTGACATCTTAGATCATCAGAAATATGATGTCAAAGCATTTCAAAGCCCCCTATGAACTCTCATTCCTCAGATTTTCCTTTCAAGATTCTTGACCAGATAGCCTCTCATTTACCTCAGTTGGTACTGCTGCTGTGATATTAAACAATTGTACTGATTGTTCTCAACAAATGCTCTGGGGATAGGGCTTTTCTCATTGAGTGAATGCTGAGGTCAAATAAAAGCTCTATAAATGGTATTCTTCTAAGGAGCTGCTAGGCAGATCAAATAGTGACAGTTCTCTGGGAATTGGGCTTTTTGAGTATTTCCAAACCTTGTCTACCCTCTGATTGCTGCTAGGTTGCTGGTTTTCAAGGCTACTGTGGAGATGAAGAAAAGAACTGGGAATAAAGTCTAAACCTCACAAAGTCACTGTTCTAACCAAGAATCAGTAGGTTTTTTTCAGTGCTCCTTGGATTGTTGAGAACTTTTAGTTAGTTTCCAGAGTTCTGGAAACGCTGATTTTGATCATTTGTGCTGAAGTTCTTATTACTTTTAAGGAGAAGCAGATTTTTGGAGATCCTTGTCCTACCATTCCAGACATCCTGCCCTGAGGGATGCTTATAGGCTTGACAGACATCTATGAACAAAGTGGGATTGGGAGAGCATTCCATACAGAAACAACAGCATCTACAAAACATAGAGATATAAAAGTGTTTGGTTTGCCCTGGCTGGTGTGGCTGAGTGGACTGAGTGCCGGCCTGTGAACCAAAGGGTCAACGGTTCAATTCCCAGTCAGGGCACATGCCTGGGTTGCAGGCCAGACCAGGTCCCCAGTAGGGGGTGCACAAGAGGCAACCACACATTGATATTTCTCTCTTCTTTCTCCCTCCTTTCCCCTCTCTCTAAAAATAAATAAATAAATTTTCAATAAATAAATAAATAAATAAATAAAGTCTTTGGTTTATTAAAGACTGGTAAGTGGCTTTGAATGACTGGATCATACAGAAAGTGAGAAGAGTCTATATTACTCAAGATTTTTCCTGTTGCAAGTACCTAAAACTCAAGTCAATCAGGCTTCAGGGTTTTTTTTTTTTTTTAATATTAACTGGTTCACAAAGTTGATAAGGTCATGGGTAGGTCTAGCTTTCATCACGGATGGATCTAGAGCCTTATGCAATCATTAGGACTCAGTCTTGTGCTCTCTTTCTCAGTTCTGCCCTTTTATGCATTGATGCCATTCTTTGGTAGATTCTTCCCTTATGGTTACAATACGGCAGACAGCAGGTCCCAATTAATATCCTCAAAGCTCCAGATTCAATGTAAAGAGAAATGATCTCTTCCCAACAATCCTGTCAGAATTCCCAGAACTGTGTCTCATTGTGCTCATCTTTAAATTAATCACTGTGACCAAGGGAGATGGAGCCAGGCAAGAATCACATGCTCTTCCCTTGAGCCAAGAGTAGAGTCAGCTCCTATCTGAACCACAGAGACTGAGCATGGGGAGAGAGTTAGTTCCTTAAGGAATGTATAGATTATGTTACCAGAAGTTGAATAATAAATGCTAATCAAGCAAAAAACAATAAATTTACCCCCTAGGAAGAGTGGTAGAAGCTGAGACTAGAAAGTGCCAGCTCTAGAGAGATCTTGCCATATCAGGCATCACTCCATAGCCCTGAAAAACCACTCAGCAAACATTGGTTGAGAACTTGCTCTCTGCTAGGGTCTGTGCTGAGTGCTGGGATACCAACCCTCAAGAAATCTCCAGTTTAGTTTTAGATACGCTCAGCCTAGAACTTCCTTGCTGAGACTTTCTCAATAGCTCATTTCATCCAAATCTTTAATTGCCCAGACTAGAAAATTGGTGCTCAGAGAGGCTTAGGAACTTCACTACTGTCACACAGCAAATCAGTGGCAGAGCTGGGACAAGGACCAAGTTGGCCTCTCTATGCTACATACATAGACCACATCCATTCTTCAAGTTTTCTTTCCAGCCAACCTATGGGAAGCCTTCCCAGAGTCACCCTACCCTTGCTGTTACCTCCCAATAGAATGCTAATTGCCCCTGGGTTAACTAATTAACCCTTTCTTTACACTCCATGTTGAATTCATTCCCCTGTTGCCTGCCTCCTATCCCTACAGTTTCAGGGGTCCTGTCCCACCTTCTCTTGCTAATTGTTAAAACACATTTGCAAGTAGTCACTTTTACATGGGACCTTCTGTGGGCAGCCCATAGAGGCAGCACTCAGATACAGGTAATGTGAGCTAAGGGGTGTTGGTCACACCTCACTGTGGGGAGCATGGAAGTCCTTCTGATCCCTATTCCCAGAGGGGCTACCAGATGGGCAGAGCTGTCATTCTTCCCACTCCTGCCTTAAGCAAGGAAAAGAGAGGCACAGAATATGTCACAGATACAGCCTGGGAATCGCCTCAGTAAACTTGCTCTGTCTTCCTCAGAATCTGGATATCTCCAGGCCCATCCATCAGTGAGGTCATTTGCACATGCTCTGAGGCAGAGCAGGAGAGCCCTGGCCCTTTCTTAGCCTTCTTCCTTGACCCACAGCCCCATGATAACTTCCCCTTCCTGGAAATTACTCCACTGACTTCCCTGCTGATCCTTCTCTTTAGATTTTACTGCAGCCTCTCTACTCCACCATCCCTTCTTGCCTGGACTGCTGCATTTGCCTGTTGACTGACCTCTCTGCTTCTACGTAGTCTACTAAGACTGTCCTCCCACGACCAGTCTATTCTGTAAACTGAAGCCAGGAGGATCTTGTTAAAACAGAATTTGAACGATATCTCTCCTCTGCTAAAAAGCCCTTCCCACAAGCTCCCATTTCATTCAGAATAAAAGCTGAAATCTTCATAATGGCCTACAAAACGCTTCACAAGCTAGCCCATGTCAAATCCTTAATCTCATCTACCACTCTCTCCCTCCTTCATTCCTCTCCAGTACACTAATCTGGAAGCTGTTCATCAAAGAGCCAGTGAGACTCTTGCCAGGCTGTTTACTCTGCCTGTAATATTTGTCTCCCAGACACCTGCATGGTGTGCTCCCATATGCACTTCAGAATTGTAATCCAATGTTACTTTCCTGGGGAGGTCTTCCTTGACTAGTTTTTTAAACACTTTTAACCCTTGCCCTTCCCAAACATTCCCAATCCCTCTTCCCTACTTTTGTTTTTCTCCTTGGACCTACCATCTTATGGCATAAAACACATTGTATTTATTGATTTCATTGAGCTCTATGAAGTAGCAGTTTTTGTCTGTTTTTCCAAATGCTTTATTTTCAGTACTTAGAACAATGCCTGGTAAGCAGTAGGTGCTCGCTAAATATTTGTTGAATGAATAAATGAATAAATACTCCAGAATAATCAGAATTCTGGACAGTCTTTCGGTAATGAAAAATTAGAGCCAGGAATTTACTTAGACCACTTCATCCAACTGCCTACTCTCATTTGACAGGTGGGAAGACAGGCTCAGGGAAAGGAAAATGACTTGCCAAAGTCACAGAAGGAGTCAGTTTACTCAGAAATCAGCAATTTAACCTATAGAATGAGGGATCGTTCCATAGGCTGTTTTCTTCAGTCCCATCATCTCTTACAATGAAGCCCTTTCCTTCCTACAAGGAAGCACACAGCTGACAGCCCCCACCCTGCACTGCCCATGTGTCTGGAGATCCTTCCCACACCACATCTCTGAGGCTGGGGGAGGAGTCTAACCCTGAGGCAGTTGCTCCAGCTCTATGGGGATTTGTTTGTTGGGAGTGGCCTGCTTTGAGGTTCTTTCTTGAGGATTGGGGAGCACCTATGGTTGAGGGAGACTGAGCAACTCTGGCCATGTGGAGAAGAGAAGGGGTGACTGGGGGAGGCGGTAAAAAGTGATGAGGAATAGCATGTATTGACTGCCTCATTTGTGCCAGGCTTCACACTAGGCATTTTATATAAGATGTTTTATATTCTGTCTTCATCCTTAACACTTTGAATAAATGTTATTTCCCCATTTTACATGTAAGGAAGCTGAAGCTCAGAGAAGAGAAATGACTTTCCTAAGATCATATAGCCAAGTAAGTGAAGGAACAAAGATTCAGATTCAGGTGTATGGGCCAAAAGTCTGGAGTCTTTCCCTCATGTTCTGCCTCCAGCTAGCACTTTGAAGACTCCAACCAACTCTAACCTGGGTCCCAGTCAGTGGCTTGGAGTTGAAGACACCTCTTCCAGGGCTTTTCATAGCTTGCAGGAACAGCAGGTCTGGGACTGGGCATGGCAGGCCTGGAGCTCTGGGAGGACTGTCAGTGCACTCCTGTTCTGTCTGGCCCCCGTCCTCCTTTCTTTTTGTCCCAGGCCTGCAGAGCTGGGCTTATATTCAAGGCTGGACAAACATTTCCCCCATGGAGTGCAGATAGTCCACAGTTGAGCCAAATAGAGGCCCCTCCCTCCTGCCCATGGGAGGGAAGGGAAAGGGGGGAAGGGAAATAGAGCAGCCTTCCAGAAAGGATAGCTTTGCTGAGTTTCAACCTAATATCCTGGAGCTATTCCTAGGTAGATTGTGGTCAGTGGAATTATGCTTTTATCAGGCTGCTGGGAGTTTCAATAAAATCTTTATGGCCGGGAAAGTTCTCTTTATGGAAATCAGATTATTGAAGTGCCTGCTGGGGGGAGGGCTTCACCAGCCTGCCTTGCTCCCCACTGCCTCCCTCCTCCCCTCAGAACAGCTTCCCCACTCAGCTCCTTTCCCCCACTTCCCATAGGCCCCCAGCTCCTAAGAAAATTTGAGCTCCTCATGCCTAAACGTGGAGCAGGTCTTGGCAGGTAGAGGGGTACTGAGAGGGCACATTGCAGGTGTTCATGGGACGGCAAAACTCATGTTGCACAGTGAGTGGCTCATTCCAGGTCCCCCACTGTCACCCCCACTGAGAAGCCCCAGTTTTGCCATGTCTAGGTCAATCTTTCTCTGGCCCTGGTTCACTCTGTTGGCAGGTCCCAAATTCAGATCCTTAGCATGCAGCTGAGACCCTCCCCCCACCTCCCACCAACTCAGGCCTGCCCATTTGTCTGGATAGCCTTCCTGCCTGACATCCCACAGGGCTGGTGCTGGAGGCTTACCCCCAAAGTGTTGTTGCTCCAACTCTATGGGGACTTGCTTGGGAGTGTCCTGCCCTGTGGCTCTGTGGGGGGGGGGGTGGTACAGGGGAACAATGATGGTTGTGCCCTCACACTCTACCTCATAAACTGCTTGCTTGGGGAGGGTCTGCTCTAGGAAGCTTTCCTTGTGGCTTTCTGGGAGGTTTTAATTTAGTGAAAGGAAAGTGGTTTGGACCCAATGGTCTCTTTCAGGGCTTGAGTGTTCAAAAAGCCTCCTGAAACTAAGTGTTTTTGCCTAACCACGTTCTCCCACTGCCTACCTCCCAACATCCTCTTCTAATACCTTATTCTAGTTCAAGAGATGACATGTCCCCTGAGGAATGGCAGAAGGAACTGGAAAAGAAGAATGAAGGAGCTAGACTCTTTATGTCCAGCCCTTTGAAGGGCCATCATGGGGCAGAGGAAGGGGATGCGTGCTACGTGGTCCCAGCAGTAAACGTAAACCAGGTCCCTGCTGGTATTTTCACTCTGTTATTATAAAAAATCATCCAAAAACAATTTGAGGTGAAGAATATTGTCCCTGTTTTGCAGATGAGGAAACTAAGGCCCAGGTCCACACATCTTGGAACTGAAGGGACTATTTTTCAAAGTCAAGTCATCCAGCCCTGGCTGGTGTAGCTCAGTGGATTGAGTGCTGGCCTGTGAACTGCAAGGTTGCTGGTTTGATTCCTAGTCTAGGGCACATGCCTGGGATGCAGACCAAGTCCACAGTTGGGGATGTGCAAGAGGCAACCACACATTGATGTTTCTCTCCCTCTCTTTCTCCCTCCATTTCCCCATCTAAAAATAAATAAATAAAATCTTTAAAAAAACAACAACAAAGTCAGATCATCTGGCATCAAATCTAACATCCTCCATACCTGCCTCTCAGCACTGACCAATGGGCAAAGGCAAGAAGTAGGTAGCGTTAGGTTCAGTATAGGCAGAGCTTCAAAACCACCCCAACCAGCATCCCAGCCCCACTTATGCACTATGGTAGAGGCTGAGCTGTGCACACCCCCAGGCTGTTATGAGCCCAGAGCCCCCTCCCTGTTTAACTCCATTCTTGACCCTACTCTACACCTGTGGCTTGTACCTCAGCTGTATCCCTGCCACCTCTGGCCTTCCTCTTGGCCTGGAGCAATACTCATTCTCCCAAATGGACTTGTCCCTAGACTGTCCTCCTTTTGGATCTCTCAGAATTGAACCCAGCCTGGGTAGTTTGCCCTGTGCTCCCATCCTGTCCACCCCTGCCTTCCTGATTTGACAAGAAGAAAGAACTTTCTAATGCAGCTGTCCAGGGATGGATGGGCAAGGCCAACTGCTTGGTCCCAGGCATTGGGGGTGCAGGGGCTGTCCAAGCTGAGAATCTTTTCAGTTATTTCCATTGACTTAGGTATTCATTTTCCTATGAGATCCCTTCTATTATTGTTCACAGGTTTTGCACTCGGTCTTTTATTTCCCATTCTTTGTCTCTCTCTCCCTCAGTATTTTTTTGCATCTTTCTGTTTATTTTCCTCTTTTATTCTCCATCTATATTTCTCTGTCTATTTTTACCTCCTCCTCTTCTCCACCTTGGTTTCTGCTTTTCTGTTTCTGTCTTCCTTCCTGTGATCCCAATCTCTCCCCACCCCACTTGACTTTCCCATTCTTCTCCCTCCATCTCTTTTGCTTGGTCCTCCATCTGTTCTACTTTTACTGATACCCACTTTATTTGTTCCTCTCTCTCCCTCTCTGTCTCTGTCTCCCTCTTCAATTTTTCCCTATTTCTCTATCTCTGACTCTCTGAGTCTCTTGCCTCAACCCCCCCCCCCACTTCAGAGACTGCCTTCCTCAGTTCTCTACACAGGAACCATCTGTGTTTTGTGTTTCTTCAGTCTAAGGCTTCAACCTCTGTGGCAGCTGATACTGGGGGGCTGGATTTAAGCAAGATCATCTTGGCCCCTGGGAAACTGGAGGAAACCCCATGTCCTGAAATTTCTTTTCCAAAAGGAGGAAGTGACATCCTCAGCTTCCTTTAGGCCTCAGCTGGAGCTCCTGGTCCGCTCAGAACACAAAGGCCTCAAGAATGAGTCAATAACACTTAAAAAGCCTTGTCTTTGAGTCCAGCTCCAACATGGCCACTCTGTGTCTGTGTTTACAAGTCATTCCTCCACTCTGGCACTCACTTCAGGTCTGGATTCACTCTCATTGTGGAAGAGCTTTATGCCTGCTCCTGAAGGAGCAGAAAGATGCTCAGTGTTGCTGGAGTTGAGAGTGTGGGATGGCTACTTGGGTGGGGCAGGGTGGAAGAGATGTCCGCAGATGAGACTGTAGAGGCAGGTTGGAGCCAGACCAGGTGGGAAGTTTGGACTTTATCTTAAGGCTGACAGTGAGAGTAAAGGTTGCCAATCAGAGGAAGGGGGATGATATATCTGTAATTCATAATACAACTCTGGCCTCTGAGTAGACACAGGATGGTAGAGAAACAAGAGTGGAAGCTGGGAAACCATTGAGAAGGCAGTTGATGTAGTCAAGGTGGGATGATGGAGGCTTAAACCAGGGTAGTGGCAGTGGCTGTGGAGAAACATGGATATTTTCTGGTCTATTTTAGATGTAGGAGCAATGGAGCTTGGTGGTTAATTAGTTGTACACATTGTGGTGAGGGAGGTGTGAAAACAGAAGATTCTAGATTGCATAACTGGGTAGTCAGTGATACCTGTTGCCAGCACAGAATTCACAAGAGAAGGACCAGTTTGGAGACTAGTTGAGTTCTGTATTGGCCCTGTCGAATCTGATGTGTTCACGGGCCATCCAGATTGAGACAGTGGTCAGGCAGTGGCAGATCCTGGAGCTCAGAAGGCAGCTGTAAAATAGAGCTAGAGATGAGAGAGACCAGCAAAGAGACAGTCACTGAAGCCATGGGAGTAGGTGAGCTGGTGCACAGCAAGAGCGGAGCATGAGAAGAGGAGAATGCTACAGTTAGGGTCTGGGGAGACACTGAAGAATGAGTAGAGCAAGACAAGGAGACTAAGGATTACATCAGAGAAGTAAGACATCTAGAAAGTAGAGTAGCAGAGAAGCCAAGAACAGAGAGTATTGCCAAACAGACAGGGTGATCAACAGTGTGAAATGTGAAGTCAAATATGAGTCAGGAAAAGCATCCAACAGATCGGTGATTAGAAGGTCCCTGGTGACTTTCGTAAGAGCATTTTTCTGCAGGGATGGGCATGGTAGCCGGACTGCAGTATTAAAAAGGTAGGGGCGCTGAGTATTTCTGTCCTAAATTGTGCCACATCCTACTCCCTTTAACTGTGTTCCTCTAGTTAGGCGTAAAGAGGAGCCAGCAAGCTTCTATTGCTTTCTACTATACCAAAGTCTGGTTTTCCCTACCCCCACTCCTCCACACACACACACACACAAACACACACACACACACACACGACTGACACACGCTTCCTCACTTCTTTTTGCTTCCCCCCCTTCCCCACTTCAGACTCAGAAATAAATTGCTCACTGCCCCAATGGTGAAACCTTATCTGGTCTGGTAAAAACGTGTGTCTGGAGCAGCTGAGTTCCACGTTTCAGCCAAGGGGGTGAGCTGGCCCATGGCTGGCCTGCATGCAGCCTGGGTTGGGGGCAGGGATGCAAGATGGAGAAAGGACACAAAGCAGAGACTGGGATGGGTGTGAGGGGCAGGGAAAGGGAGGGGAAAGAAGAAAGAAGATGGGAAAGTGAGAAGGGGGAAAGCAGAATTGTGAATGCAGAGAAGATGTAAGTGCTGGAACTGGACCCACTTTCTGGAGTTATAGATGTGTGTTTAAATGTTATGTTTACTACTTCCTAGCCCTGTGGCAAGTAATGTTCCTCTACAGGCCCCAGCTTGCTTATCTGTACAATGGATTTAATAATAATACCGACCTCATAGGTACTCTTCATTAGGCAGCATATCTTATTATTATCATCATCATTCTTTTAAAAAATATTTTATTTATTTGTTTTTAGAGAGAGGGAAAGGGAGGGAGAGAGGAGAAACATCAATGTGTGGTTGACTCTCACATGCCCCCAACTGGAGACCTGGCCTACAACGCAGGCATGTGCCCTGACTGGGAATCAAACCAGCGACTCTTTGGTTTGGGGGCTGGTATTCAGTCCACTGAGACACACCAGCCAGGGCTCATTCTTATTCTTATTTCAAGACACAGTGGTATTGGGAGAAAGCCAGAAATCTTTCTGGGTACCTTGCCTAGGCTATAGAAGCGACCATCCAGGGCCCTGTACTGTCCACTGGCTTTCCAGGGAGGTCTCAGAGGAGTCTAACACTGGTAGTAAGAGGCAGCAGATATGTACTGAATAAGAACCAAATAATGGTCACTGGGCCCCAAGCTCAGCAGTTCCTCCAGTCCCTCCAGCTTTGGCCCAGAGACAGCCTACAGAAGGAAGACAGTCCAGCCTCTACACACAAGGGCCACCTCCCCCAGCTGCACGCCAAGGCTCATCCATTTTCATGCCTGACTCTGGTGAGCCATAACCATAGTTTTGCACAGACACCTCCAGGCAGCTGCTTGCCACATGCTACCTGGGATTTGGGGTAGGGGGAGCTTCTGATGCCACAGAAGAGGCCAGAGGAGCTCACCAGGCCTGACCCCTGATATCGTATCCTCACAGGTCAGATGTAGAAGTCAGTCCTGGTCTCAGGCCTAGTGCTGACTGTCCCTAGCTTCTCCTGCCCTGGATCTGCAGAGTCCTAAGGAAACTGCAAACCACGCAGGTCCCCCTGTGCCAATGCTCCACTCCTACCCGTACCCTTGTCCTATTGCCCTATCAGGGGGTTTCAGTAAAAGGATATCTACTGCTAAGAGGATCATGGCTGATGGAAAAGAATCCATCACAGCCCTGAGGTGTCAGGATGTAGAAAAATGAGACACACTTTTCAGGTTGGGGGGGGGTGCCACCTCCTCCTGATTGGCAGGGCAGGAAATTGGGGCCTGGACAAGCACAGAAGCCAAGCCAAGAGGGTGCCGGGGCTCCTCCAGGGGCTATGGGCCGGGAAACAGCAGTGGCAGACTGTCTGGATGCAATCAGGCTTGCTATGACCTCATGGGGAGAAGGGGGAGCCCCCAGAAGGGAGGGCTTTGGGCCTCGCTCTCACCAGTGGGGGAGGAAAGGAGCTGTGTGTGGATGAGACACGGAGCATTTAGTAGGGTGAGTGAAAAGTACGAAGATGGATGAGTCACAAGAGAAGGGAGAAGGTAGAAGAGCAGCTTCAGGAAAACAGCCATCCTTGATTGACTTGGGTTCAAAGCTTTTGGAGAACCAGTCTGAGAAGCAGGTGCTGGGGAAGAACTCCCAGCCCCCAAACTCATGGGTTCCAAGTGTAGCACTTGCTTGGAAAGGCAGGGGCAGCAGCAAGTGGCAGGACAGGTTTTAGATGGTTCTGGTCCCTGCTTATATGGAGTGGTTGGTAGGCCAGAAAGCTGGCAAGATCCAATGTGGGAAGAGCCAGTTCTTAGGGATGATCTGAAGTCTGCGGGGCAGAGCAGGGGAGACAGAGCGTATGACACAGTGGTGGAGCACTAGTGAGGGGCTGAAGCCCAGGCCCATGAAGAGCTGAAGGGGCTGGAGCTTCATGTCCTGGAGCAAAAAAGACATGGGAATGTGATCTCTGTTCTTGGAGCTCTGAAGGGCTGTCATGGGCAAAGGGAGCAAAGGGACCAAACAGTGTCTGTGTGGCCTCAGTTGGGCAGAGACTCTTGGGGGAAAGCTGCACAAAGACAGAGTTTTTCAGTTTAGTCCAAGAGACAATTTTCTCAACAGCTGTCCATGCTCATAACTGGGAAGGGGGTAGGTAGTGAGTGCCCCATCAATGGAGGCATGTGAACAAGGGCCGGACAACTACTTTGTGGAGAGTCAAAGAGTAGATGGAGTGGTCCCTTAGCATCTTCTGGTCATCCTGTCATGACAATCTCTGGCTCCATGAACTAGATGGGTTATCTCTGTGAGACTGAAGCCAACCAAGATTCCAGCAGTCACTCATTTAGTTTTCCAAGGGACTGTGACTTGAGTCTGCACCTCCCAGATACCTAGCTTGGTGGAGTAGTAGCATATGGCCATTTATTATGTGGTTTCTTCATGATCTGCCCCACAGCTCTGCAGCCTCTCCAGAAATTGACCTCTCATCACACTGAGTATAGTGGGCGTGTTTAATGAGATGTTTTTTTCATACCACATGGCTTCATAGGGGACTCAACTCATGAGGCAGTGGTTGGTTCCAACTTCATGGGCAATTGAAAGGACTGTCAAGAATAATTTTGACTATCTGCAGGTGTGCCTTACAGACTGACTTGAGACTCTGCGCCCATTAACTAACTGCTCCACTAACTTCTTAATAATACTGTCAGGCACAAAGCAGTGTGTTGGGGAAGGTGTGGGTGGAGGCCTGGGCAGAAAGGATCTCTCTGTGGAAGCCTGGTGCCTCCATTCCTATCTCTCTCTCTTTTTATTTATTTATTTTTAAAGAGAAGGGAAGGGAGGGACACAAGGAAGGAGACAAACATCGATGTGAGAAACATTGATTGTCTCTCATGCGTGCCCTTATCAGTTGCCTCTTGCAAGAGCCCTCAACCAAGGACCTGGCCCACAACTCAAGCATGTGCCCTGACCAAGAATCGAATGGGTGATCTTTCGGTCTGCAGGGTGATACACTGAGCCACACCAGTCAGGGCAACCCTTTTGAACAGGAGCCCTGCATTGTAATTTGGTGCTGGCATCCTAAGACTGGGAATCCTAAGTCTTAGAACAATGTTGCCCTCCATGCCTCCTGGTGTCTACTCTTTTCCCCCAAAGTCTGTCCTGTATACGGTTCCTGAGTAGCCCCCCTAAAGCACAGTTCTGGTGCTGCCATTCCTCTTCTCAACAGCCTCCCTGTTTCTCTATGGCTTATTGTTTCACTCCAAACAGCTCAGCTTTCAGAGCCTCAAAGCCCCCACTTGGTCTGTTTTTTCAGGACTCCTTCACATAGACCCTCTCCTTCCAGCCTCCCACATGCCCACAGTCCTCCAGGGCCTACCAGGGTTCTGCCTCTGGGCCTCAGTGTGCTTCCAGGCTTCAGTGCCTATAGGCTGGGGAAAGTGTCCAGGCTCTGGTTAGGAATTCTTTCTTTCCACTAGCTCCCCAGCTCCCCAAGGGCAAGTGTTTGGTCTGTTCACAGCACCAAGGAAAGGGCTCAGTGCGTAGTAGGTACTTAACAAGGAATGACAATGAATGAGTAAATAAATGGATTCAAGGTTCTCCACGTTCTGGCTTCAACACAGTCCAGGCCTGCCACCTACATGCTTCAGCCTGGAACATGGGCTTGTTCCTCATATACATGCCATGCTGTCTCCACAGCCTGTCCCCACAGCCTTGATTCCCTTCTTCTGATAATCATATCTTCAAATTCAAGACAATTTCAAAGACCCAGCTCAAAATGCTGTTTCCTCTATGAAGTTTTCCCTACATACCTCAGATGGCAGTGACCTCACCTCCTGGACAGTCTGTAGTTATTGAGGGTTCACTTAAGGCGTCTCTAACTTTTTGTGATGTCGCAGGAGGCATCAATAGACTAAGGAATGTATCTTTCTGCTACTTACTAACTGTGATCTTGACTACTCACTCACCTCTCTGACTCTCAGTGACTTCAACTGTAAAGTACACCCACCTGGTAAAGCTGTACCATCCATGAAATGAATTAGGTTAGTGCTAAGTGTATATCATAATGACACTGTTATTATTAACAACAATAATTGTACTAGCAAAAAGTGTCAGAAAGTGTTCTATTTACTTGAACAATCACTTGGTAAGGCAGACACTATTACTGTTACCCCCACTTTCCAGATGGAGAAACAGACCTAGAGGTTTAGGAATCTACCTGCTCAAGGGTATATAGTGAGCAAGTAGTGAAGCCAACATTGAGAAGCCATCAGTCTGCCCTAGGCCTGGCCATAGGGCTTCTGTCTACTCCTGCCCTCCCTCCAGGGCTTCCTCAGGACTGAGGCCTTCAGTCCAAGAAGCTGCAATGTCAGCTCCAGACCTTCCCAGAGCCCAGCACCTCCAGCAGGGACTGCATTTGTTCTGAATTACAGATGGTTTGTTTGGAGACGCAAATCATGTGTAATCAGAGGGGTAAGGTAGACATAGATGCTTCTCTTTCTCTAAACGAAGCCCTCGGCCAGCTGGCCCAAGGGATATTATTTTCCTCTTTCTTTTGCTTGGCCCCAGGGAGGGCATGGTTATAGTTTGGTCTCAATGAGGTCTAAATAAAAGCAAACAAGAGCTAATTCAAAACTGGGGCCTGCCACCCGCACCCTCCCATTTGCCGCTGATCTGTCTTCCTTTCCACTGTTCTAACCTTGGATTGGTGATGTCCCAGTGGTACCCCAGTGGGAGCATTAAGGGGTGCTATGCAACTCTCCTCTAACTCTCCAAACAAAATGAATTTGAACCTGATTTTCACTGAGAAATTACTGGAAACCATATCATCCTTTACTGAGGGGCCTGGGGGAGGGGTGCCCAATAAGGGCCCAGAGAACCAGGAAAGCTGAAACTGCACACAGGTAACATGGAGAATTGAGGTGGTTATATGAATTATGAACCCCCAAAGCAGCTCAGTCTCAGCTGGGCAGGGCGCCAGTCACCAAGACATGCTTTCTTAGCTTCTGCTCTCCATGACCACGCCTTCAACCCCACCACCTACCCAGTACTGACAAGGTCACTTTCACAAATGCCATCAGGGGGCAAAGCTCTCTTGTCTCTATGGGTCAGAAAAAGGTAAGGGAGACCCCAAATCCCTTTTCCTTTAGTTCAGCAGTGCCCTCTCCTCGGAATTCCCTTCTCTCCATGGTACCAGAGTGAGGGTGGGTACAAGATGACTCCACACAAGATTTGGAAGGCAGAAATGCAGCAGCAGCCATTACACTCTGCGGGTTCATGTAGAATGACCACTGAAGTTGGCCTTCATTGTTACCGCTCTGTTAGCTTGCCTTGCTGGCGTGGCGCAGCAGTCAGTACTGCAGCGTGTCCACCTCCCTGGATCTTGAGCCTCAGTGAGTCCTGGGCCAGGAGTGCCTGCAGCTCTGTGCTGAAGGACACTGGCTTCTGCAAGTCACCCACAGAGTCAAGGCTACAGGTGGTGTCTCTCAGGTGGTGTTGGCCCTGCTCACCTACAGTGACATCAGTCTTACCATCAGATGCAGGGGCTACAGCCTTCCGTAGGCTTCTTCATCCACTCTCAAGGTGGTAGAAATTCTGATCCCTATATAAATGCCTTATTCCATATCACTCACTGTGGTTCTGTTACTCTGATCAAACCTCAACAGATACAGTACTCAATAAATGTTATTTTACTAGTATTATTAGATTAGGGGTTTCACAGGCCAGGACCAGGTATTTGTCATTTGTGTATGTACTACATACAGAGAAGCTCTGAGTTCAACAGCTCTGGGTTAAACAGAAAAGCTGTGAGTTGCTTCTGTAGTGTTTCCTGAATGGAAGGGAATTGAGCAAAGTCTCTGGACAATTGGCTGGTACTTGCTATGACCCATTGTGAACTAAGTCCTGGAGAGGGCAGGATGGATAAGCAAATGTAATTGGATACAGTTAATGTACTCCAGCCCAAGTGGATACAGAACATTAACAAGCAACAATGACTTAATGGCCAATCATAGTAAGAACAGCTAGCATTTATTGAGCGCATTGCATGTGTTACCCCATTTAATGCTCACACTAGCATCTGAAGCAGGTAGGAAATGTGAACCTCAGAGAGAGTAAGTAGCTTGCCTAAGTTCACACAGAAGACAGAGATGGAATTCCAGCAGAATGGCTCAAGCTCCAGAGCCCATGTGGGGCTGTACATGTGCCAGGCAGGGGTTCCCTAGTGAGGGTGCCCTTTAGAGTTGTAAACAAACTGTTCCTCAGCCCTGCCAAGTGTGAGAGCACAGAAGCTGATTGGGAAGAGTCCTAGGCAGGGAGCAAAAGCCACAGGAAGCTTTCTGGTGGGATCATGGGCCCTAACTTGGCCTTGAAAACTAAAGAGGATTGAGACAATTTCCTTTCACCTTCTCTATCCCATCTGTCATTGATCTCTATAGATGCTTCATTCTCAATGTCTTGAATCATCCCCCCACTTCCATTCCAAACCTCCTGTCCCTGCCAGACTTGAGATTTCCCCCTGTCTCTGGCCTGGACCCTTTGCCCATCCTCTTTCTCCATGGCCTCCTGGCCCCCCAGCCTTACCTTTTCAAATACATACAGACTTCAAGAGCTACCTTTTCCAAACTCATCTCTGATCATGACATGATGTCATTCAAGATCCCACCATGCCCCACCATAATAGATCCCACCATCTATTATGATCCCATGGGATAAAATAATAACATTCAGATACAACCGTATGAACTTAGTGACAGTCAACTATTTTGACCAATCAACATGGTGAATTTCTCTCGTTCTTCTAAAACTGATAACACTAATAGCCATAGTTTAAGCCCTTGTATTGTGTTAAGGCTAGACACATGCCTCCAAACACATCATTCCCACAAGTTTCCCCACTCTCTTCCCTGATGTCTGTCTGAATCTTTGAGCTTTTTTCTGTCTTACTCTGTCTGCTTCAGCAAGTTTCCCTCTGTACCTTGGTTTCACTCCCTCTGTTGCTGCCTCTCTGTTTCCCACGTTATCTCTGCCCATCTTCCTCCCAAAGTTCTCTCTCTAGCTGTCTTTCTTATATGTCTGTTTCATTATTTCTTTCCACTGTCATTCTTGCCTTTTCTGTATCTGTATTTTTCCTTTGCTCTGTCTGTATCTGTTTGTTTGCCTCTCTCCCTTTCTTCATGAGTATGTGTGTGTGTGCATGCGTGTGCATGCGTGTGCATGTGCAGATTTTTTTCTGACCTCCCAGGATGCTGGTATCCATTAGGCCAATCTGGGGCTCAGGCCCAGGGTGTCCTGACTGGGAGCTAGGAGGGCAGAACAGACTGGAACCAGCATCTGCTCAGAGAGTCAGGTCGGTCCTGGAGCCCAGTGCACCCTCACAAAAGCAGTTTCAGGAGCCTGTGGCCTGCCCCAGGGGCTGCAGTCTCATCCTGCCTGCAGCCAGCAAGGCAATTGGTGCAGATGGCAATCTTCCAGATGTAAAACCCAGCTGTGCAAATTAGCCCAAGGCCTGTAAGAAATTAGACTGGATCTAAAAGAGATCAGGCTGTGAAAAAGGAAAAATGTTAGTTAAAAGAGAAAATTCCCACTCCCACCTCCAGGTCACAGATCACAGAAGAGAATCCTCAAGCCACAAGGGACTTCAAGGGGCCATCTGGCTTGGCTGCACCTCAGAACAGGTCAAGCCCCAAGCAGCCAAGACAATTTCTGTCTTTCCATGTTTCAAGAACACAGGCCAGAGATTTGTCAGCATCTTTCCCCAGTACCTTGTTCTGGGAATGAATCCTCACACTGTGAAAAAGTTTAAGGGAAAACCCAGACCACCAAAGTTACTCATACTGGGACCCAAATTTGCACCCTAACCCCAAATTGCACCCTCCATCAGTCTTCCACATCTCTGCCTGGTACCATCATTCACCCAGATGCACAGGCCAAAGCCTGGGCATTCTCCTTTTTCTCCCTTACCCCCATCCAATCCATCTATAATCCTGACATTTCCAACTTTCTTCTTCATTCCCAATCTGATTACTTGCACAACAGCCACAGTTACCACCATAGGCCAAAAGCCACCATCATATCTATCTGGATGACTACACTCCTCCTTGCTGCTCTCCATGTCTCCATTCTTGTCTTTGTACTCCATTCTCCGGAGAGACCGGCAAGATACTTTAAAAGGCCATGTCATTCAGGTCATGTCATTTGTGCCTCTGCTCAGAACCCTCCTTTGGCATCTCATCAGACCAAACCCCAAGTATTCACTGTGACCTACATCATCTAACTGCTTGGCCCTGGTCACCCACCGCACTCTAGCCACACTGCCCCCTTGCTATTCCTTGAACCTATTGAGCTCATTCTCTCCTCAGAGACTTTGCCCTTGCAATCCCCTCTGGTTAGGATGTTCTTCCCTGAGATCTGCACATGGTTCCCTCCCTCCCTTCATTCCAATCTCTACTCAAAGGTCACTTCCTCTAAGAGGCCTCCTGTGACCATCCAAGCTATAATGATCCCTGGTTCAGCACTACCCCACAGCACTCTCTAACCTACAGCTCTCATTTATTTTTTAAATTCCATTTATTTATTTTAAAAGATTTTATTTATGTATTTTTAGAGAGAGGGGAAGGGAGGGAGGAAGAGAGAGAGAAACATCAATGTGTGCTTGCCTCTCATGCGCCCCCTACTGAGGACCTGGCCCACAACTCCGGCCTGTGCCCTGACTGGGAATCAAACCAGCAACCCTTTGGTTCACAGGTCTTTGCTCAATCCACTGAGCCACACCAGCCAGGGCTATTTTTTAAATTTATACATTTTCCAATTACAGTTGACATTCAATATTATTTTATATTAGTTCCAGGTTTACAGAATAGTGGTTAGACATTTATATAATTCATAAAGGTAAAAAGCACCTATCAATGCTTAGCATTATATTTTATATTTATTTGATTATTGGTTGCCTCCATCACTGTTTGCCCAGTTCCTAGAACAGTGTTCAACACATGGTATGTACCCAATGGTAGTTGAATGCATGAACGAAATCCGGTTACTTTTAGGCTGTGTGACTTTGAGCAATTTAATTAACTCCTCTAAGTTTTAGTTTCCTCATCTCTAAGGTGGTAAGAATTAAATCTACCTTGTCAGCTGTTGTGAGGAGTAAGTGAGATAACAGATATAATGATCACAGTGCCTGGCAATAGAGATTACTGATTATTAAAATAGTCAGGATACTTTTTACCTGATTTTTCTAGTTTTGTCCTCAATAGAAGCAGAGAACAGTTACACACCCTCTTTAGGTTGAATAACCCCAATCCTCTTCATTTTTGTGACATTAAACATGGTGGTACAAGAGGCAGGGGATGAAAGAGAGTGATGGTAAAGGAACATGGCACTAAGCTGCTAACTTATTGAAATCCACCCAGAGCAGGAAGGAGATACAGTGAGTCTAAATCAACTCTTAGATATGTGAAAAGAGCTAAAGAAAATTATGGACAAAGAATTAAAGTAAACCAAGGAAATGATGTATGAATGAGAATATCAATAAAGAGATAGGAATTATAAAAGTAGAAATTCTAGAACTGAAAATTACCATAACTGAAGTGAGTGTGAGCCATCGATGTCCCCTTTCCTGTACCAAGGGGCCATCGGACAGGTGACCAGGGTCTCTGAGTTTGAAGTCCAAATTCCATGAGG
This sequence comes from Anoura caudifer, assembly GCA_004027475.1. Taxonomy (NCBI): domain Eukaryota; kingdom Metazoa; phylum Chordata; class Mammalia; order Chiroptera; family Phyllostomidae; genus Anoura; species Anoura caudifer. Next base: position 11,401 of record PVKU01009501.1, on the reverse strand, counting down.
TTACGGAGGAGGCATTTCATTGCCATTAACAGGCTTTGGAGTCAGACAGACCTAGAGTGCAATCCCAGCTCTACTGCGTAACTTTGGGCAGTGGCTAACCCTCCCTGGCCTCAGCGATAGTGATCCTAATAGTCTGTCAGAAGGAAGAAATGAGATAGTGCATGCAAAGTACTTAAACCAGTGCCTGGCATGTGGTCAGCACTCACTAAATGGTAGCTATTATTACAAGTGTTATCATGATCTCATCCATCCCTGTCTCTAGGCAGCTCTGCATTCCAACAATTCTCTATAGGTCTGCTCAAATCCTTTAAACCTTCCCTGCCAGGGAATCTATCCCAGCTTGAGACTAACTCCAGCACATGGGTGTTTTGCCCTCACAGAGCAAAAGGTCACCAGCTTTCCCTATGGCCAAGGACATCCAAACAGGAGACAACACCCCCACTGTATGGTACCTATGGGCAAAAAGTAAAGAACAAAGTGACATCAGCAAAATGGCAGAGTAGGCAGCTCCAAATGCCCATTCCTCCATAGAAACATCAAAACAGCACATAGAAACTGTTAGTATCAACTTTGTCAGAACTCTGGAAAAGAGTCAAAAGTATATAGTAACCAAATGAACATTGAATCAAGAAAAAGGCCACTTTAAAATGATCCTGGCTTTTAAAGAATTGTCTGTCAAAACACCAGTTGAACACAAGGTAAAGGGACAGAGACTTCAGTGACCACACATGACAATAAATCTGATCTTTGAAAAATAGTTTGAAAAAACTACCAAATAAACGACTGACTGCAACCTTCAGCAAGCAAAACCAGCAAATCCAGGGGAAGGGGGAGAATCTGATTCCCAGGCTTTCAGCATTATAATATTCAAATGTCCACTTTTCAATAAAAATTACAAATGCATACAAAGAAAAGGAAAATATGACCCATTCAAAAAGAATGAACCTCACTTTGAACTTACTAGATAAAGACTTTAAAGCAACTTTCTTAACTATGCTCAAAGAGCTAATGAAAACCATGAGCTAATAACTAAAGGAAGCCCAGAATTATAAAAAAGAAACCAAGAGAAGAAATTCAGCACCCAAAAAGTATAATCACTGAAATTAAAAATTCACTGCGGGGCATGTCAATAGCAGATTTAAGCAGGCAGAAGAAAGAATTAGTAAATTTGAAGACAGGACAATTGAAATTATCCAGTCTGTGGAGCAAAAAGAGAAACAATGAAAAAAGTGAACAGAGTTTAAAAGACCTGTGGGACACCACTGAACAGAGCAGCATGCACACTATGGGAGTCCCAGAAAGCAAAGAGAGAGAAAAGGGGACAAGCAGAATATTTGAAGAACTAATGGCTGGAAACCATCCAAAACTTGAAAGATTCATGTCTACACATCCAAGAAGCTCAGTGAATGCCAAACTGTTGAAAACCTAAGACAAACATCTTGAAAGCAGAAAGAGAGAATTGAATCATAATGTACAAGATATCCTGAGTAAGATTATCAGCTAATTTCTCATCAGAAACCATGGAGACTAGAGGCAGTGGGATGACATATTTAAAGAGAATACTATGAACAGTTGTATGTCAACAAATTAGATAATCTAGAGGAAATGGACAACTTTCTGGAAACACGTAAATTACCAAAACTGACTTAAGAAGTAAAACATATCCCAATAGACCTATAACAAAAGATAGAATCAGTAATTTGTTTTTTTGAAAAACCCTATCCACAAAAAAAAAAAAAAAAAAAAAAAAAAAAAAAAAAAAAAAAAAAAAAAAAAAAAAAAAAAAAAAAAAAAAAAAAAAAAAAAAAAAAAAAAAAAAAAAAAAAAAAAAAAAAAAAAAAAAAAAAAAAACAAAAAAAAAAACAAAAAAAAAAAAAAAAAAAAAAAAAAAAAAAAAAAAAAAAAAGAGTACAGGACCGCATAGTTTCACTGGTAAATTCTACCAAAAGTTTTAAGAATATTTAACACCAATACTTCTAAAATTCTTCCCAAAAAATCAAAGAGAAAGAAACTCATTCTATGAGGCCAGCATTACTCTGATACCAAAAACCAGATAAAGATATCATAAGTAAATTACAGATCAATATCCCTTATGTATATGCCATAGCATATACAGCAATGAACAATCTGAAAAGGAAATTAAGAAAACAATTCCATTTACAATATCACCCAAAAGAAAAAATACCTAGAAATAAATTTAAGCAAGGAAGTGAAAGAATTTTACACTGAAAATTACATACAAATCATTGCTGAAAGAAATTAAGGTAGACACAGATAAATGAGAAACCATCTTGTTCTCATGAAATACAAGACTTAATATTGTTAAGATGGTGATACTACCCAAAACGATCTATAGATTCAATGCACTCTATCAAATTCTAATGACTTTCTTTGTGCGAAAATAGAAAAGCCAATCCTCAAAAAATTTACATGGAATTGCAAGGGACCCCATATAGCTAAACAATCTTGAAAAAGAAGAACAAAGTTGAAAGACTCACCCTTCTCAATTTCAAAACTTAACTGCAAAGCAATAGTAATTTCTGAGCTAGGGAGGCAGCAGCTTAGACTGGGAAAGTCCCCATAGGTTGATTCCCTTCCTCATAGGGTTCTGCCAGTTCCTCTTCATTTCCTCACCTTTTCAGGCTGACACCAGCGGCTGCTTAGCCTCCAACTGGGAATATTTACTGCTCTACACTTTTATGGGGGAAAGAATGAGATGGCCACAGAGAAATATAGAAAAGCAGGTTGGAGTCAGGGCTTGGCAAGGTGATAGAGAAGGGCAGGGGTCTTTGCTCTGTGAATTTCCCCTCCTGCACTCCAAAGCAGTGGCCCCTAACCTCTTTGGTACCAGGGACTGGTTTTGTGGAAAACAATCTTTCCACAGACCAGGCGATGGCTTTGGTATGATTCAAGCATATTACATTCAAACTGACCTCCTGCTGTGTGGCCAGCTTCCTAACAGGCCAGAACCAGTACCTGTTGGGGTTGGGGACCCCTGCTCCAAAGGTGATAGTCATAGAGTAGGGGAATGCTACAACCAGAAAGGCCTTTGGAGACCAACGTCCATCCAACTCCATTTTATAGATGGGAAGACTGATCCCTGGAAATGCAAAGGGAGTCACTCAAAGTCACATAACAGTGGAACTCAGTGAAAAATAGGCCTATGGGGCTGAAAGACATCTTAGGTGTACTCTAGAGTTCCTATCTATCTATCTATCTATCTATCTATCTATCTATCTATCTATTTTTAAAAACATAAATTTTCTGACCCTGGCTGGTCTGGCTCAGTGGATTGAGCCTGCGACCCAAAGGGTTTCAGGTTTGATTCCCAGTCAGGGCACATACCTGGTTTGTGGGCCAGCTCCCCAGCAGGGGGTGCACGAGAGGCAACCACACATTGATGTTTCTCTCCTTTCTCTCTTCCTTCCCCTCTCTCTAAATATAAATAAAAAAATATTAAAAAATAAATTTTCTTTTCACAAATTAACTTCAAAGAGAAGAAACAGAACAAGGAAAAAACTCTATATTCTATTGGTTTTAGACAAAGAGCAGTACTTATTATTTTTGCAATGAAATTTACAATCTGAAAGAGGCTGTTCAGAGCCAAGCAGTTATGTTGAGTTGATGGCCAGCCATGCATTGAAATCCTGTTACGTATACAAGAACAGCCCAGGCCAACCCTGCCCCCTCCACCAATTTAATGAAGACATGCTCTCAACAACCTTCCCAATGGCAGGTGATTGTCAGGCTGTGGCTTAAACACCTTCAAAGTTCTGGCGCTCACTCCCTCCCAAGGCTGACCTGGGTTTCTGGCCTCCTGAGGACAAGTGGACTGATTGAGAAAGTTCCCTCCTGTTCAACAAGCCCTAAATGACTGTGGTAAGGCCCATGTCATGGTATCCCTCCAGGGAGACCTGGGGAAGTCTTGCCTCCCCCCAGCCCTCACCTTACTTCCTCCTCTCTGTCCTCTGAGCACCTCTCCATTTTGTCTGTGACTGCAATTTGGGTCCAGTAAAGAAGCAAAGGGTCTCCATTTACAGGAGCTGGCTCAACACATGCTTTTCGAGCATCACTAACTTCTAAATGCAGCCGAATGGCTTTCCTCCCAAATCCCCCTTTGGGTTGAGACCAGAAATGGTAAGTTTTCAGGGTCCTTTGGGATATTTGAAGGGTCTGCAGCCAGGGTGGCCTAAATGCAGTCTGAACTCGTAGTGCTCCATCTGGACTGGTGGCAAAAGGTGATCCAGAACCCCTGAGGTTTTGGAAATCATCAGCACCTCAGGGCCCCCCTTTGCTTTGAGAAGGGCCCCTCTCTATTTTTCTCCTACCCCATCTCTGGCAGCCTAATATCCCACTTTCCCTGCTCCCCAACCTCTCCCTTACCAGCATTTCAATAATAAGGCCCACTGTCTGTAGTAGTTTAACCCCCTTCACCATTTTACAAGTGGGAAAATTGAGGCCCCCAGAGGGGTTGGGCTGCTGCAGATGTGTAAGCTCAGGAATCCCACAAGCCTGCAGGGACTCCATCCTCACTCACCCCCACTCTCCTGAGCCCCGCCTACTCACACCTCCTGCACATACCTTGTTTCACCTGACTGACATGCCTGAGGTTGGGAAAGGCCTGGGGAAGTTTCAATGCCTGGAGCCCAGGAAGGCCCTGTTGATGGTGGGCCAAGTGATTATCACCATCATTATCAGTTGGCCTTTCCTGTCCAAGCATGTTTGTCTGTAGCTCCATGTGCCTGTCTCCACCCATCTGCCAGCCCACCATGAGGGTGACACCAGTGCCAAGGTGCACACCAGGATCACCCCAGCACAACTCAGCCTGCCTGGGCCACCAATGTCCCTGTAGCACCCCATTGATGCTAGATCTGCCTCCGAGCCTAGTGGGAGGTTGGGGGGGCAGCTGGCCTTTGCACTCAGCCCATTCCTCTCACCCTGTCCTGCTCTTTCCTCCATCTCCCTTCTCTACTCATGGAACTTACTTATAAATCCTGAAAACCCAAACCCCATAAATTCTCAATTCATTCTGCAGATATTTCCTGTGTTGGGGTTTTCGGCAGCATCTGCTGGTTTGAAGTTCCCTCTTTATTTGTCCTGGGGGCACCATTACTCTCAACTTTAGCAGTTTTCCTGCTCTGTAGTCCTTGCCAGACTCCATCCAAGGAAGAGAAAATTGGTGAAAGAATAATTATTATTATTGTTATAAATATATATTTCATTTTGGTTTCATTTTTTCCCCCTCTAGACCTTGATGAGAATCCCAGACAGAGGCTGGCAAGGGGATAGTGTCTTTGTGGACCTCAGGGCAGTGGGCTTGCCCTACCAGAGCCTGGCACTTTGCCCTCCTGATAAAGGTATCTGCCAAAAAGCCATTCTCTGCTATTCTGCCGAATTGTACCCAGTTCTCCAGCAACTTTCTTCTCACCAAAAACTCCTGGCTCAAGATCCCAAGTTTCTGGAAAGTCTCCTTAAGCAAGATGCACAGCACCTACTATGTAGGAGACACTTTCCAATGCATGGGCTTGATTATATCTCACTGTAGCCTTAGAAGGCATGCATCTTTAGCCCTTTTACAGAGGAAGGACTGAAGGTCAGAGAGTAGAAGTTAGGGGATCAAGGTGATAAAACCAGAGAATGGAAGAGCTGGGATTTAAATCCAGATCTTCCTAGCCTCAAGGCCAGTACTCATTCCACTGGACTACACTCCCCTCCTCTGAGTACCTGGAGGACATCATCTATGAACTCCAGTGTCTCACCAAGTTGCCTTGGCTTGCTCTATACTTATTCCAAGAGTTCTTCTGACTATACAGATTCTCAGAATTTGAGAATCTTGGAGATCAATTAGTTTAAGGACTTAATATTACAGAAGGGAAAACTGAAGCCCAAAGAGGACATGTAGCTGTCACACAGCACATGAGTGACTCTCTTCATGAAAGCTGAGCCCCTTGAGGATAGGAATCACACCTTCCCTTACATTTATTACACATGCCCCTCCTCCCCACACACTAATATACACTTGCACGCAAGGCTGGGCAAATTATTCAATACAGATAAATAAAAACTATTACTTATTAAGTGACAGTGACTACTGAGTGTCAGTCATCTTAACTGCCACAGCAACCCTATGTGGTCCAATTCCTAGATGAGATCACTGAGGCCCAGAGAGAGGAACTGACTTGTCCCAGGTCACAAAATAAGGAAATGGCCAAACCAGGATTAGAACTCTGGGTCCGACCAACCCTGGAGCCCAAGTTCTTGGAGTCATTTCCTATGGCTGCTTTAACAACAAAAGCTAATGTTTATTGAATGAGCACTATGTGTGAAGGACTAAGGTAAGTGTTTTATATGAATAGCATCATTTAATCTTTACAGTAACCCTATGAATCTTCCTCATTTTACAGAAGAGAAACCTGGGGCTTAGAAAACCTGAGAAACTTACCCAAAGCCAAGAATCTTGAGACTGGCTGAGTCAGATTGATTTGATTCCAGGGTGATCTTAACATTCTATAAGAGATCCTCTTTATCTGCAGATAATTGATACTAAGGGGGGAAATTCTACTTAAAGTGAATGGTTTAACTGTCATAGTAAATAGCACAAAGTTTATTTGAATTTATCACAAAAACAGAACCAAAAATTATGACAAGTACTTCGTCTTATATCTCACAGATTTAGGCTGGTATTGCAATTCTCTTCCAGTCCTTAGAGCAAGCAGGGAATGATTCAACCAATGGTTGCTTTATGGTATAATTTTTATGACAAAACTGAATGATAGCATGGAAGAACCTTTTTACTTTGCTTTTTAAAAAAGATTTTATTTATTCACTTTTAGAGGGAGGGAGAAAGAGAGGGAGAGAAACATCAGTGGGTGAGAGAAACATGGATCAGTTGCCTCTTGCACCTCCCCAACTGGGGACCTGGCCTGCCACCCAGGCAATGTGTCCCAACTGGGAATCGAACCAGCGACTTTTTGGGACCTTTCAGTTCACAGGCCAGCACTCAAACCACTGAGCCATATCAGCCAGGGCTACTTTGCTTTTCATAGCATGATCATAAAGAAGATAACTTGATAAAAAGCAATCTGAGGATTTCAGCTTTTCCTAAGAATATCTCTTAATAATTTGAATGCCAAATCAGTATTCTCTGAAGCCTGTATCTTGTTGCCATCCTTGTTGACCTGCTCTCCTTCAATGTTAATGGATCTCATTCTGCCAGGCTCTCATGTGTCCATGGCTTCTGAGGTTCCGGCAGTTTTCCAAAATCACTTTTGTTGATTTCACAGACTCCTGAACCTTTTTCTCATATTTGCAATTTTACTTTTTAAATTTTTATTGAATTTATTGGGGTGACATTGGTTAATAATATTATACAGGTTTTAGGCATACAATTCTATAATGCATCACCTGTATATTGTATTGTGTGTTCACCACCCCAAGTCAAGTCTCCTTCCATCACCATTTATCCCCCTTTACCCTCCTCTAACCCACGTTTCCCTGTAGTAATCACCCTACTGTTATCTATGTGTAAAGGTTTTGGGGGGGGTTGCTTAATTCCTTCACCTTTTTCATCCAGACCCCCTTCTTTTTTCTTGTATAAAAGATGTGTTTTATAGGCAGAAGCAATTTCGCTTTGCAAACTGATTGGCATTGTATTTGCTCTATATTCTCTGATATTTACACATGCAACAATTAGAAAAGACTGCTCTAGATGCTAGTGTTAATCTGAGAGTGATGTCAGAATAATTTTATGATTGGCCAGTTCACTAGTGAATATCTTAATGGTCTCTTCCTTTGCTACCCAACCTTCTGACTTCAGGGACTTGGAAAATGAATACTTGGCTAGTAAGTGCCCCTTCTACTACCTCAGTAAGCTCTTAGCAATGAACAAGTATTGAGTAATCAATAAGTTCAGTGAATACGGAGTAGTGGATTTATATCTCAGCTCTGTCATTTACTGGATGTGTTTGTTACTTTGGACAAGTTACTCTGTTACTCAGTCTGTAGAATGAGAGGACATTAGTATTTTAGTGTCCTTCCTTTCACCCCAAATAAGTAAACTAAACCAATCATGTCCTTCCTTTTATTAAATTAAGTTTATTGGGATGACATTGGTTAATAGGATCATATAGATTTCAAGTATACATTTCTATGATACAGGATCTGTACATTGCATTGTGTGCCCACCATCCAAAGTCAAATCATCTTCCCTCACCATGTATTTGGCCAATTATGTTCTTTCCATTCCCCTTGTTAGTGATTGGTTCAGGAAAGAACATGTGGCCCAATCTTGGCCAATGAATGATATATGAAGGGAAGTCTACCTGGGGACTTCTGGGAAAGATTTCCTTCCTCCTAAGGAGACATAGAGAGACATTTTCTTTTCCATCAGGTGATGTTATCCCTGGAAATGATATTTTGAACTAACTTAAGCAGAAGATTTTCTGAGGATGGCAGAACTAAGAGATGGAAAGATTCTAGCTCCTTGAGAACACTGCTAAGCCATTGATTTTGCCATGCCTGAAGCCTGCTCTGCCTCTGGACATGCTTTTATTTGAGAAGATAAATTTCCTAATTGTTTAAGCCAGTTTGAATCATGGTTTCTTTCACTTGCAGCTAAAAGCATTCTAATGGGCACGAATACCTATTTCACAGATCTTAGAATTAAATAAAATAATGCATGTATAAAGGGCTTATCTTAGCACTCAATACATATTGCCTTTAAGTATTTAGAAATTAAAAAGTGCTTGCTTGGCCCTGGCCACTGTGGCTTAATTGGTTAGAACGTCATCCCATAACTAAAAGGTTGTGGGTTCAATTCTGGGTCAGGGCACATGCGTAGGTTGCAGGTTTGATCCTGGTCTAGGCGCACACAAGAGGCAACCAATTGATGCTTCTCTCTTGCATCGATGTTCCTCTCTCTCCCTTCCCCTCTTCTTTCCTCTCTCTCTAAAAGCAATGAAAAAAAAAATGTCCTCAGGTGAGGATTTTAAAAAGTGCTTACTTATTTATTTGCTGCCCCAAATGGGATTTTCTTGAGATTCTTCCTCAGGGAAGGGACAAAGTAGCAAATGTACATCTTCCTACACATGCTCTTTCTTGGATTTTTACTGGGGCTGGTGTAGAGGGACAGAGCCTTGGTTCAGTCCTAAAACAATCAAAGGTTGATATCATCTGCAGAATCAGATGGACTGTGTGTAACTTGGTTGTTTTGACACACCAGCTATGTCCATGAAGAGGGACTAAAGAAATAAAGAAAAGTGCAAATATTCTGCGATCTTGAAACTTCCCAGTCAGGACCTAGTGCATCTCTAGGAAGTTCTAGAGTTTTAAAAACAGACCTCACAAGGAAACATATACAGAAACTGGAATGTTTCAGCCTAAAGAAGAGAGTGCTGAGACCAGAGAAGAGTTCTTCCTCCAGTGTTCATCTCAGATAATGGCACCTCCACGAGTTATCTTTGACACTGGCTTCTCTCACCACCCTTCCCCGTATACAGTACAGTCCAAGTCCTACTAAAAGAACTCAATGAGATAATAATGCCTGAAAGTAAGTGCTCATTGAGTTCTTGGTACATATTAAGTGCTCAATAAATGGTAGTTGCTGTCATTCTTAGGCAACATACCAGCCCCAGGATTGGTGCCAAGCTATTCCCATGCTTCCCTTGAGCATATTGGTACTGGCTGACATTTTCATAAGGAAGATTAACAAAGAGAAGAAAACATATAATGTAATTTTTTTAAAACTACATGCAACATAAAAACAATCCATCTGGATCAATTCTACTTTAATCCCAGTGTATCAGCTTGGTGGACCTTCCCCAAGCCCTGTCTCTTGAGATGACAGCACTACACTTCTGATGACCTGACACAACCTTGGAGTCACCTTTGTGTGGGAGGTTACACCTGCCACCCACAGGGTTGAAAGAGGAGAATAAGTGAACTGCTACAAAAATACCAAATCCAGTCCCTCTCCTCAAGATGGTACAACTCTGTGGTGGTTTGTGCTCTGAAGCCCCCATGTCGACTCTAGATCAGGTGGAGGCTAGACTTTATCAGAAACCAAATCCTTCCTGGTTACCTCTTCCCTATCTTGCTTTTTCTGCCTGACTTTCGGGTTTTTCCATAAGGGCATGACCTCAGTTATTCACATGCACCAATCCCTGCTTCAGCCTCCATACTCCCCCACAGCTGGAATTTGATAAACATTCACTAGAGAAAGCCCCCTTTTCTTCCTCCAAAAGAGGAGTATCTCAGAGAGATCTACAGGTTCAGATCTAAACTCGAACCTGGCCTTCATTGCTCAGTTAACCAGGCATGCACACAACGTGCAGGAAGAAGGGCAGCCTTTCTTCTCATCACACTCCCCAGGCCCCGGGTTTCTCATGGTTGAATAAACTGCTCCAAGCAAAGGTGCCAAAGTCAGGGCACTCCCTGAGTACAGCTTGATCACATGGATGGAGAAAGCAGGTTTCTAAGGTGATGGAGGAAGAAAAATGTTAAGAGCTCATCAGAAGGATAATAGCTCCTTAGGCCAGCATCATGGGGTGCTGCACACATTTCCGGTAAATCGATGTCCACCTAAGTAGTGAAGATCTGAGAGAATGGGGAGAAACAAGGTTTGATTCGTCAGAGATGGGTCATGGTCATTCCTCCAAACTTTCCTAACCCAGGACATCCTTGTGGTCTCTTTAGGACAAACCTGGACCATGACCAGTCTCTCGCCCCTCCCAGTCACTTGACACATTTTAATGTTTAACCGTGGAATGGAGGTACTGTAACCAACATCTAGATTAGCCCTAAGAATGATTTCCTAATATTAGCAGCATTGCCTAGAGTAGTCAGTTAATGTCATATTCCAGATAATGACGTGGGCACCTCACCACCTCCACCACTTTTCAAGTGTTAGGAGCTTGAATCACAAAATCCATCAGAAAAGATAATCGTTAAAGGAAAAGTACCTTTACATCCCAAGTGTAATGTCTTCTCAATGCTCCCTCCCCCATTTGTCATTGGCCATCTGTCTGCCTAAACTTTGCCCCTTCAGACTGGTTCTCTTGTAGGTATCTCGTGGCCTCACTTTGGCGCTTTCTCTGGCTCTCCCTTCTCAGCAGCCAGTCCTTCATGGAACTAAGACTGATTCCAGTAAGAGGAATCTAGGTGAGACCTAAGGAATGACATTCTGGCTTTTAAAGATGTGAGGCACTGGTAAAAGCAGTGAAAAGTTGTGAAATCTCTATGTGATGGCCTTAGACAGCCCGACCCTCACAGAATCAGATTCATGGAGTCTCAGAGCTTCCATGAACCTAGGAGGCATCTAGTCTAACCTCTGATCCATGACTTGAGGCTTCTCAGCAGCATTTCTACCAAGTGTTTAGTTCAACCAGGTTTTTCATTTTTTTTT